>PISX010021968.1:0-32536 GCA_004024625.1 Mellivora capensis
ATAACATTTATAACACTACACTATGCTTTCAGTGTGTATTCATTTTCATTTATTTAATTACATGGAAGGCATGAGATGATTAGAAAAATGTTCTGCTGAGATATTTTATTTCATCATAATAAATCTTATAGTAAATATTTACTTTTGCATATGGACATTTGAAAGGGATAACATATTCAATTATGTACAATAAAATAATATTTAATATAGAGTTAATATAAAGTTAAAGAAGTGTAAATATTTTGATTTAATATACAATTCATAGAGAGTTAATATTTAATTATAGTTTAATATAGAGTTAGAAATTGCATATATTTAGGAGAAAAGTTAAAATTTGAGAAAAATAAATAGATCTAATTTTCTATTGTTTTCTTCCTTACCTCAGTTGAAGATAAGCATTGGTTTGTATCACAAGCATACAGAAACATGACTGCAGAAGAACCATAATTGCTGAGTGGCCTGAGACATTTGCTTTCTCTTTTATTCAAATATTTGAAATTGTAATTACAAAATACTACATAAGAAAAATATAGGTCCAATTGCATATCAGTCATTCTGAAATGACACAGGTCCACATTACAGTGATTAATTATCAGTTCTCACCTTCACTTCAGATCAATACTGATTTTGGTAAGGGTTAAAATGTATATTTGGAGGTCATACATGAATGGCTAGAATAGATAATAAAATTTTGATTTTTTCAAGATTTTATTTATTTATTTGGCAGACAGAGATCACATATAGGCAGAGAGGCAGGCAGAGAGAGAGAGGGGGGAGCAGGCTTCCTGCTGAGCAGAGACCCCCCCGATGTGGGGCTCGATCCCAGGACCATGAGATCATAACCTGAGCTGAAGGCAGAGGCTTAACCCACTGAGCCACCTCAGTAACCCAAATTTTCATTTTTTTGTGTTTTTTTTTAATGAAAGACATTTTTCCTACTTAAAGATTATTCTATTTGCTAAGATTAATTCATTATATAACTAAAATTTTGTCATCCAAAGATGTTATGGAATTAATAAAAATTCAGTATGTTTTGAATTTAAAAAATAGACCACTTTAAACATATGTAGTGATTTCTTTGACAACGTTTTTGCCAAAATTGACTTTACAATGAAATTTAAAGTATTTAATTAACTTACACAACATTAAATGATGGCTAATAGGTGTATGCTTTTATGTTTTTGATCACAATTACAATGACTATATTGATTTCTGATTTTTATTTGGAATTACTAAATTAGCATATAATTATCCATTGTAATATAAAATAAGTATTATAATATCAAATAAGTTCCCATATTATACAATTTTACATCTATTTTTAAAAATTCTCTATAAACAAAAATTATATACATTCCAAAATTTGATTCACAATATAAGTAAATGAGGCACCTGAGTGACTCAGTGGGTTAAGCCTCTGCCTTCAGCTAGGGTCATGAACTCAGGGTCCTAGGAACTAGCCCCGCATTGGGCTCTGCTCAGCAAGGAGCCTGTTTCCTCCTCTTTCTTTCTCCCTGCCTCTCTGCCTACTTATGATCTCTGACTGTCACATAAATAAATAAAATCTTAAAAAAAATAAAAGTAAATGTGTACCATATTTTAGAATTAGAGAGAACCAAAGAGACTAAAATGCAATGTGTGGAAAATAATTACTCACCACAAATATTTGGGAAAAGGCCAGGGTAATACTTTCATAAATAGAAGAGTATAGTTAAAATTAAAATTTCAATGAATGCTTAAGAATTAGAACTAGTAAAAACTCAAATATTAAAAATTAACATAAATATTTTACAGAAGAAAGGGAAAAAAAACTTCACTGACACATATATACACAATCACACAGACACACACCTAATACATATAAAGAAAAAGAGATAGAAAATAAAATAAGAAAGAAGAAATAAAGGAAAGGGCGAATGTCGTGGTCAGTGCGACAACACGACCAGGGTCTAGAGGGTAAGAGGATGGTTAAGAGAAAGACGCAAAGAAATGAGGGCAGGAGGGACACAGAGGAGGTTGTCCATGCAGTGTCGCTTTATTCAGCTATGTGTGCTAATATATATGGTTGCAGCTAGACTAAGGATAGAGAAACAATTATCAATAGCAAGCCTGACACAATTAACGCAGGTTCCCATGATAGAGAATAAATCATCAATAACAAGCCTGACACAACTACTACAAGTTCCCATTATTAATTTCTTACGCATTTACATGCATGACTCATTCAGGAACAAGACCGAGTCACAGATTTATGGCTAAAGCCCATATTGTTTTGTTCCCAACTAACCTTTGTGAGAAGTTACGTAGGCGAGCAGGAGGCACATAGCTCAGACCCTTTCTCAGTTCTACTCAACTTTTCCATCTATTAGGTTGTATTGACCTTTTAGATTTCAAAGAGGTACAAGTCAGGGCCTGGTTTGGCTCCTGTCTCCAGCCTTAAAGCGGCCTCCCACAGGGGAAGTATGTATTTTGTGTGTGTGTGTGTGTGTGTGTGTTTGGGAAGAGTTTATTTTTTTAATTAATTAATTTATTTTTATTTCTTTTCAGTGTAACAGTATTCATTGTCTTTGCACTGTCATTTGCAAATATCTTCTCCCATTCCGTGGATTGCCTCTTTGTTTTGTTGCCTGTTTCCTTTGCTGTGCAGAAGCTTTTGATCTTGATGAAGTCCAAAAGTTCATTTTTGCTTTTTTTTTTTTTTTTTTTTTGTCTTTGGAGAAATATCTTGAAAGAAGTTGGTGTGGCTGATATCGAAGAGGTTACTGCCTATGATCTCCTCTAGGATTTTGATGGATTCCTGTCTCACGTTGAGGTCTTTTATCCATTTCGAGTTTATCTTTGTGTACGGTGTAAAGGAATGGTCGAGTTTCATTCTTCTACATATAGCTGTCCAATTTTCCCAGCACCATTTATTGAAGAGACTGTCTTTTTTCCACTGTATATTTTTTCCTGCTTTGTCGATGATTATTTGACCATAGAGTTGAGGGTCCATATCTGGGCTCTCTACTCTGTTCCATTGGTCTATGTATCGTTTTTGATGCCAGTACCATGCTGTCTTGGTGATCACAGCTTTGTAATGAAGCTTGAAATGAAGTAACATGATGCCACCAGTTTTATTTTTGTTTTTCAACATTTCCTTAGCGATTCGGGGTCTCTTCTGATTCCATACAAATTTTAGGATTATTTGCTCCAGCTTTTTGAAAAATACCGGTGGAATTTTGATTGGAATGGCATTAAAAGTATAGATTGCTCTAGGCAGTATAGACATTTTACAATGTTTATTTTTCCGATCCAAGAGCATGGAATGGTCTTTCATCTTTTTGTGTCTTCAATTTCTTTCATGAGTGATCTGTAGTTCCTCGAGTACAGATCCTTTACCTCTTTGCTTAGGTTAATTCCCAGGTATCTTATGGTTCTTGGTGCTATAGTAAATGGAATCGTTTCTCTAATTTCCCTTTCTGTATTTTCATTGTTAGTGTATAAGAAAGCCACTGATTTCTGTACATTGACTTTATATCCTGCCATGTTACTGAACTGCTGTATGAGTTCCAGGAGCTTGGGGTGGATTATTTTGGGTTTTCCATATAAAGTATCATGTCATCTGTGAAGAGAGAGTTTGACTTCTTCCTTGCCAATTTGGATACCTTTTATTTCTCTTTGTTGTCTGATTGCTGTTGCTAGGACTTCTAATAATATATTGAACAAGAGCAGTGATAGTGGGCATCCTTGTCATATTGCTGATCTCAAACTTCTTCCCATTGAGAAGGATGTTTGCTGTGGGACTTTCATAGATTTTATGAAGTTCAGGAATGTTCCTCTATCCCTATACTTTGAAATGTTTTCATCGGAACGGATGATAGATTTTGTCAAATGCTTTTTCTGCATGCTTTGAGAGGACCATGTGGTTCTTCTCTCTTCTCTTATTGATTTCTTCTATCACATTGATTGATTTGTTAATGTTGATCCACCCTTGTAACCCAGTGATGAATCCTACCTGGTCATGGGGGATAATCTCTTTAAAGTGCTCTTGGATCCTGTTTGCTAGGATCTTGTTGAGAATCTTAGCATCCATATTCATCAGTGATATTGGTCTGAAATTCTCCTTTTCGGTGTGGACTTTGCCCGGTTTGGGGATCAGGGTAATGCTGGCTTCATAAAAAGAGTCTGGATTTTTCCTTCTGCTTCAATTTTTTGAAACAGCTTCAGGAGAATAGGTATTATTTCTTCTTTAAAAGTTTGGTAGAATTCCCCAGGGAAAGCGTCAGGCCCTGGGATCTTGCATTTTGGGAGGTTTTTGATTACTGCTTCAATCTCGTTACTAGATATCAGTCTATTCAGGTTGTCAAATTCTTCCTGGTTTAATTTTGGGAGTTTATAGTTTTCAAGGAATGCATCCATTTCATCTAGGCAGCTTAACTTATTGGCATATAACTGTTGATAATAGCTTCTGATGATTGTTTCTACATCTTTGGTGTTAGTGGAGATCGCTACCTTTTCATTCATAATTAGAGAAAAGAAATTCTTTTGGATTAGTGTGGCCAATGGTTTATCGATCTTATTGATTCTTTCAAAAAAACAGCTTCTAGTTTCACTGATATGTTCTAGTGTATCTCTCGTTTCTACCTCATTGATCTCTGCTCTAATCTTGATTATTTCCCTTCTTATGTTTGGAGTTGGTTTGATTTGTTTTTCATTCCCCAGTTCCTTAAGGTGTAGATATAGCTGTTGCATTCTGGATTTTTCAATTGTTTTGAGGGAGGCTTGGATGGCTATGTATTTCCCCCTTAGGACAGCCTTTGCTGTATCCCATAGATTTTGGAATGAAGTGTCTTCATTCTCATTGGTTTCCATGAATTGTTTACGTTCTTCTTTAATCTCCTGGTTGATCCAAGCATTCTTAAGCAAGGTGGTCTTTAGTTTCCAGGTGTTTGAGTTCAGTCCAAACTTTTCCTTGTGATTGAGCTCCAGTTTCAAAGAAAAGCATTTTGATCTGAGAATATGCAGGGAATAATCTTAATATTTTGGTATTGGTTGAGTCCTGATTTGTGACCCAGTATGTGGCCTATTCTGGAGAAGGTTCCATATGCACTTGAGAAGAATGAGTACTCTGTTGTTTTAGGGTAGAATGTTCTGTGTATATCTATGAGGTCCATATGGTCCAATGTTGCATTCAATGCTTTGGTTTCTTTATTGATTGTCTGCTTCAATGATCTGTCTATTACTGAGAGAGGCGTGTTAAGATCTCCTACTATAAATGTATTAATATTGATATGACTCTTTATCTTGATTATTAGTTTTCTTATTAGCAGCAGTAATTGGCTGCTCCCATATTGGGGGCATAAACATTTACAGTTGTTAGATCTTCTTGGTGGATAGTCCCTTTAAGAATGATGTAGTGTCCTTCTATATCTCTGACTACAGTCTTTAGTTTACAATCTAAATTATCTGATATGAGAATTACTACCCCGGCCTTCTTTTGATGCCCATTGGCATGAAAGATGCTTCTCCATCGCTTCACTTTCAGTCTGGGTGTATCCTTAGGTTCAAAATGGGTCTCTTGTAGACAACATATGGATGGGTTCTGTCGTTTTATCCAATCTACAACCCTGTGTCATTTTATGAGCTCATTTAGGCCATTCACATTGACGGCAATTATTGACAGGTACATTTTTATTTACATCGTGTTACCTTTGAAGTTTTTCTTTCTGTAGATTTTCTCTATATTTCTTTTCAATGATATTCTTAGGATTTTTCCTCTTTTATAGAGGATATACATCTCTGGATATATTATATCCAGATTTATATCCCTGGATATAATATATCCAGAGATTTATATCCTTTTAATATATCCCCTTAATACATCCTGCAGTGTCAGCTTGGTGGTCACATATTCTTTTAAGCCTTGACGGTGTTGGAAACTCTTTATCTCTCCATCCATTTTGAATGTCAGTCCTGCTGGATAAAGTATTCTTGGTTGCATGTTCTTCTCATTTAGTGCCCTGAATATATTTTGCCAGCCCTTTCTGGCTTGCCAGGTTGCTGTGGACAGGCCTGACGTTATTCTGATGGGCTTTCCTCTATATGTAAGTAGCTTCTTTGTCCTAGCTGCCCTCAAGGGGGCCTGCCTACAATTATAATTCTTCATTCTTGCTATTAGGTGTCTCGAGGTCTTTCAAGAATCTATAATCTTGGGGGGAAACCATTCTGCCTCTAGTACATGAACGCTGGTTCCATTCAAGATATTGGGAAAATTTTCTTGGATAACGTGTTCCACTATATCTTCAAGACTTCTTTCTTTCCCCTCCCCTTCAGGGATTCCAATAATTCTGACATTGGAGCATTTCATGGTATCATTTATTTCCCTGATTCTGTTTTCGTGGCTTCTAAGCTGTTTTTTCTAGGCTTCCTCCTGATCCTTTCTCTCTGTTTGTCCTCAAGATCACTAATTCTATCTTCTGTCTCAGTTACCCTAGCTTTTGGAGAATTTAGGTTAGATTGGAACTCATTGAGAGCCTTGTGAACATCATCCCTGGTGGCTTTCAGTTGTGCCCTAACATTGTGAGCATCATCCCTGGTGGCTTTCAGTTCTGCCCTAATCAATTCCTTTTGGTCACCCATGGTTTTTTCCAACCTAGGTATTGCCTGGATAATTGTTAGCCTGAATTCCCTTTCTCACATATTGTCTATGGTGATACCCATTAGCTCTGTAGCAGAGGGCCCATCTGAATTTTTCTTTTGCTGGGCATTCCTCCTCCTAGTCATTTTGGTGAGAGATGGCTGAATGGATGTAGTTGGATATATCTACTGTGGTGCAGTCAAGGTACACCCTGGAATGCTTCTAAGCAATCAGGAGTCCTCACCCAAACGAAAGAAAAAAGAAAAGTAAAAGTAAAAAAGAGAGAGAGAGAGAGAGAGAGAGAGACAGGAAAAAAAGGGAAGATAAAAGAGAAGGCTCAGCCTAAATGGGCCTCAAGGTAAGATTTATGAAGTATACAAACAAAATCAAACAAAAAGACTGATAAAAGTATATGACAAGAGAAAAAAATATATGTGTATATAAAAGCAAAGAAAGAAAAGAACCTCCTCAAAAAGAACCCCAATTAGAAGGTTTATATACTATGAAGACAAACACAAATTCACAGAAACACTGTTGTAAGAAAAAGATGGGAGAGTAGTTATAAATTCTCAGTGTGGGTGAGGAAGATTATTTTGATTCTTCCTGGATGTATCTTGATATCTTTGTTAAAGCACTCAACTTTCCTAAGATAAAGGGGGATTAAAAATTGGTGTACCTATAGTGGTAGAATTGATTGGGGGAAGGGGATCACCTTGAAGTTTAACTCTATATGAATATTAAAAAATAACAATACAAAAAAAGAATAAACCAAACTAAACTAAGCTAAAATTTAAAAGAAATTACAAAATAGAAAAGCAAAAGCAAAACACGGGTATATGTAACAAAAAGTTCAGGTTAAGAGGTTATTATTATTATGAAGTATGATGTACTGTACATCTTACTGTGATGGTAACTAGCTTAAAAATTGTCTATATATTTAAAAAGAATTAAACAGGATAGTGGGAATGAATTAAAAATAAAATTTGTATCTATGAGATAGTAGTCATTGTTCTTTTGTTGTATTTATTCTCCCCCCCCCCCCCGGTTGGTTTTCTAGGGGAGGGGCCTGCCATGTGGATTTTCAGGCAATGTCCCCTGAGTTAAGTCCTCCTGCCCCCCTCAAGAGGTTGGGCTCTGAGGAAACCGGTTTTTCAGGCTTTTGTTCTCCGGAGGTCTTTACATTTGTTCCTGTGTTTTCTCTCCCCTTGGCAGCTCTTGATGGTTTTTGGAGGTTTAGAGGAAAGCAAACTGCACCCAGACCTCCCTCTCAGAGAGAAGCTTCAGTCTGTTACCCTCTGGGTGCTACAGAGCAAACATGTTCCCCCTGGCTGCTGGCAGAGCAAATTCCGAGTTGCATGCCTGGGGACACAGGAACTCTTGCTTGTACCCCAAACCAAGATAGCAGCAGCTGTTTGGACATCTCTGGACCACCAGAAAGGTTCCAAGCAGCGATCACACCCTGAGATTTTCCCGCTGGCCCGGGCTGGGAGTGCCTGGTCTTTCCAGGTCTCAGAGCACTGAGAGCGCTGGGCTGGTGCCTGCATGCACCTCTCTCAGGGGAAAGTGTGGGGCACACGTGTCTCAGTCTCTGATAGCACTGGCATTGCACTCAAGTGGAAGAGTGCAAAAAGGCCGTGTTTCTGCCAGCTGGTGACGCTCCCAGCCCCTCAAGGGCCCCCAGGTGTTCTCTGGCGTGCTGGCTGCTCAGGGACCAAGACCTGGTTTCTCCACCATCCTCTCTCTGGCTCAGCGCCAGGGGAGGCTGTCCTGGGTATGCACTCTCTGGCAAGCTGGCAGCTCTGGGACCAAGACCTGGTTTCTCTGCTGCACTCTCTCTGGCTCAGCGCCAGGTTAGCTGTCCCGAGTCCGGGGACTTAACCCCTGTCCCTAACCAAACCAATTCCCTCAATTTCCCCCAGTGATCCTTTGCTCTTTTTGAGTGCTTTCAACCAGACTCCAAGTTAATGCTGGTCCCCAGTCTCAGGGCACTCTTGTATTGGGGTATCACTTTCCAATGGGTCTCCTCTGGTGGCTCCCTCCCCCTTTTGTTTATCTTCTGATAATAGTCTGATGTTCCCACTCCGCTTTACCTGCCCACTGGCATCTTCTGCCCCTGTAGAGATCCAGACATGTGTAATTCTGATCTCAGGCTGATTTCATGGATGATTGGAATTCTTTGGTAGGTAATCAGCTCACTTTAGGGTACAGTTTGAAAAGGAGCCTCCTCCTACTTCCCCGCCATCTTGTCTCCACCCCAGGGAAGTATATTTTAATAGTAATGTCTAATTTTCTTTTTTCAGATCTAAAATATATCATTTGATGTGTTCAGGAAGAACAAATGATCCCAGTTAAGTAAACATAAATGTGCAAGTTAAGTGTATGATATATATTTTGAAGCCCTCTACATTCACTATTTATCTTTATACAGATGATATCCTGGAGTCTAAACTACTTGAACTACATCAGTTCACTGCCAAAGGCATATGTTTGGATATAGCCAATGAAAGTAACTTGCACTATGACAGATAAAGGTAATTAAGTACTGTAAAAATGTTAATTATTCAACTTTCTTTTCATAGAGGTACCTCCAGCTAGGCAGATTAGACTCTCCAACTGAAAGATAGACTGATTGAATGAATTAAAAACAATGGCACCTTTAGTAGTTTATACCTCTTTAGGAATGCATCAATTTCTTCCAGATTATCTAATTTGTTGGCGTATAGTTCCCATAATATATTCTTTTAATTGTATTTCTTCAGTTTTGGTTGTGATGTCCCCTCTCTCATTCATGATTTTATCTATTTGGGTTCCTTATCTCTTATTTTTGAAAAGTCTGGCCAGGGGCTTGCAATCTTACTAATTCTTTCAAAGAACCAGCCCCTAGTTTCATTTATCTGTTCTTTTGGTTTATTTCATTGATTTCTGCATTCGTCTTTGTAATTTCTCTTCTCCTGCTGGCTTTATGCTTTATTTGCTGTTCTTTCCTCACCTTCTATAGGTCTAGGGTTATGCTGTGTATTTGAGACCTTTCTTATTTCTTTTTTAAAAATGATGTTTATTTATTTGAGAGAGAGCAGAGCAAGAGAGAGTGAGAAAGCAAGAGTGTGGGGGAGAGACAGAAGGAAAGAGAGAAGCATGCTTCCCACTGGACAGGGAGCATGATGCAGGGCTCGATCTCAGAACCCTGATGTCATGACCTGAGCTGAAGGCAGACACTTAACCAACTGAGTCACCAGGCACACAAAACCTTTCTTGTTTCTTGATAAAGGCTTGTAGTGCTATATACTTTCCTCTTAGGACCGCCCTTGCTACATCCCAAAGATTTTGAAAAGTAGTGTTTTCATTTTCATTTATTTCCATGATTTTTAAAAAAATATTTAGTTTCCTGGTTGACCCATACATTTCTTAGTAGAATGTTCTTTAGCCTCCACATATTTGAGTGTTTTCCAATTTTTCTCTTGTAAATGTGTTCTAGTTTCAAAGCATCATGGTCTGAAAATATGCAGGGGAAGATCTTAATCTTTTGGTACCAATTGAGACATGATTTTTGATGCAATATGTGATCTGTTCTGGAGAATGTTCCAATGAACTTGAGAAGAATGTGCATTCTGTTGCTTTGGGATATAATGTTCTGAATGTATCTGTGAGGTCCGTCTGTTCCAGTGTGTCATTCACAGCCCTTATTTCCTTGGTGATTTCTACTTAGATGATCTGTGTATTGCTGTGAGGGGAATTTTATATTTCCCTACTATTATAGATGTGTTTCTTTGATTTTGTTATTAATTGGCTTATATGATTAGCTGCCCCCATGTTAGGGACATAAATATTTACAACTTTCTTGTTGGATAGGCCCTTTAATTATGATATAGTTTCATTTCTCATTTCTTATTAGAGTCTTTGGCTTAAAATTTAATTTGCCTGATATAAGGATTATGACCACAGCTTTCTTTAGAGTTTCATTAGCATGATAAATTGTTTTCCACCCCCTCACATGAAAAAGTGCTAAACATCACGGGACATAAGGGAAACACAAATCAATATCACAATGAGATTCCACATAACACCAGTTAGAATGGCTAAAATTAACAATCTAGGAAACAACACATATTAGTGATGATGCATAGAAAGGGGAACCCTCTTACACTGTTGGTGGGAATGCAAGCTGCTATCCCCCCTCTGGAAAACAGTATGGAGGTTCCTCAAAAAGTTGAAAATAAAGCTACCCTATAACCCAGGAATTGCACTCCTGGGTATTTACTCTAAAGATACAAATACAGTAATTTGAAGTGGAACTTGCACCCCGATGTTTATAACAGTACTGTCCACAATAGACAAACTATGAAAATAGCCCAGATGTCCATTGACAGATGAATCAATAAAGATGTGACATATATATCATCCATCATCAAAAAATGAAATCTTGCCATTTCTTGCCATTTACAACAACATAGGTGGAACAAAAGGATATTATGCTAACTTAAATAAGTCAATCAGAGAAAGACAATTATCATATGATATCAATAACATGTGGAATATAAGAAACAAAGCCGAGAATCACAGATGAAGAGAGGAAAAAAATGAAACAAGATGAAACCAGAGAGAGTGACAAACTACAAGAAACTTTTAATCTTTGGAAACAAACTAAGGGTTTCTGAAGGGGAGAGGGTGGGGGGATGAGGTGGTTGGGTGATGGGCATTGAGAAGTTTATGTGTTTTGGTGGGTCTAATGTAAGACTGATGAATCACAGACTTGCACCCCTGAAACAAAAAATACATTATATGTTAATATAAAAATGCCATTGTACACTTAAAAATGGTTAAAATGGCAAATATTATGTATGTATATATACATTTACTGTAATAAAATATTAAGATAAACAAATAAATTAAATACAAACAATAACTAACTTTATTCTTTGTACAATAAAATCACTTCAGTTTTAAGACCACACATAGACTAAAAAAGAAGAGATAGGGGCGCCTGGGTGGCTCAGTGGGTTAAAGCCTCTGCCTTTGCTTGGGTCATGATCCCAGGGTCCTGGGATCGAGCCTCATATTGGGCTCTCTGCTCAGCAGGGAGCCCGCTTCCTCCTCTCTCTCTGTCTCTGCCTGCCTCTCTGCCTACTTGTGATCTCTATCTGTCAAATAAATTAATAAAATCTTTAAAAAAAGATAGAAAATGATTTGCTATGAAAAATAAAGGAAAGAGAACAGGAAGATCTATACTTATATCAGACAAATAGTCTTTAAATGAAAATTAAATTTTAAAATTAAATTGACTTTTAAAATTGAAAGCCAGCATGAATTTTTAATGTAGTGTTTGATTCATTAGTTGCATATAAGAACGAGTGCTTGAACAAAATAAAAATAAATAAATGAATAAAAATATTACACAGATAATTATAATCAATGACAAGGAATGTTACATATTGATAAAGGGGTATATTCACCAGTACAATATCACCTTTGTTAATATGTTAGCACCCAATAGCTAGAACTTAAGTATATAAAGCAAATATTAAATGACCTGAAGAGGAAAATAAAAACCAACATAATAAGAGTAAGCAATTTCAGTATTGCACTTTTAACAACAAATACATTATACAAACAGAAAGTCAGTAATATAATAGTGGATTTGGATTACTATGTAATAATAAACCTAACTAACATATACAAAATATTCCTTCCAATAGCAGCAAAATATATATTCTTATGAAGTATACAATGAACATTCTCCAGGATGGGCTTATATGGTAGGACACAAAAGAAAAACAAAACAAAAAGTCTTAGTGAATTTATAACTTTGAAATGTATCAAGATCCATTACTAGCCACAGTGGTATGAAACTATAAATAATAGGTGGGAAATTCAGTAATATTTTACAAGTAACACTCTTTAAGAAGAAATCAAAGAAAAAATCTTTATCCAAATGAAAACATAATATAACAAAGCTTATAGGATGCAGCAAAAGCAATTGTAAATGAAAAGTTTATAGTAATAAATGCCAACATTAAGAAAAATGTATATCTAAAATAAACAACCTACATTTATACCTCAAGCAACTATAAAAAGAATAAAGTAAACCCAAATTTAGTTGGAAAATTGAAAGAATAAATATCACAGCAGAAATAAATGAAATATATAGTAAAAAATAAACAAGATAATTGAGTCATCTTAATGATAAGCAGAATCTACAAGTCCTTTGCTAGACAAACTAAGAAAAATGAGTGGAGATTTAAATATGTAAAATCAAAAATCTTAAAGGATAATTACAACTGAAACAACAGAAATAAAATTAAGAATAAGAGCCAATTATAAATAATTTTACATTAAAGGAAACAAAAGAAGTGTATAAATTCCTAAAAACTTTCAATCTAATAATTCTGAATCAAGATAAAATAGAAAATTTGAACGAGGTAATATCAAAGAGATTGGAGCAGTAATAATAATAATAAAAACAACCAATGAAAGTTCAAGACCAGAAGGTTTTAAAGATGAATTTGGGGGGGAGGACAAGATGGCGGGGAACTTGGAAGAGGTGCTGTTTCAACCTCTACCTTAAAGTGAGCTGATTACCTACCAAGGAACTCTTATCACCCATGAAATCAGCCTGAGATTAGAATTATACACTTCTGGATCTCTACGGGGGCAGAAGACGCCAATGGGCAGGTAAAGTGGAGTAGAAACGTCGGACTGGTATCGGAAGATAAACAAAAGGGGGAGGGAGCCACCAGAAACCACCCATTGGAAAGTTCTATTGGAAATGTTTATTAAGTCTTGCTGCCTATAATCTCTTAACCCTAGGTATCCACTGATCTGCCATCCTATCCCCCACCCCATTTTCATAGGTTGTGGTGTCTGCAAGTTCATTTTTTGGATTCTAACTTGAGATCCAAATTATACCCCTATTTCTCATTGTTTTTAGTTTCTTTGTTTCTTGATTGACCATTTATGAGGGGTAACTACAGATATTTGACTGGCATCCAGAACTCTCTAAAGGTTATTTCAGTCCGTCTATAGTGATTCACTTGATGTTTCTGTGAAGTAATGAGGGAATCCTGTGACTTCCTTGTCCACTCTGTTTTTAAAGATATATAATTCTTGTTAAAAACACTTTTGGGGTGTCTTGGTGGCTCAGTTTGTTAAGCATCTGCCTTTGTCTTGGGTCATGGTCCCAGGGTCCTCTGATCAAACCCTACTTTGGGCTGCCTGCTCAGCAGCATGCATGAATTTTTCCCTCTGCCTTTAACCCTGTTTGTGCTCTTTCTCTGTGTCAAACAAATAGATAAAATATATATATATATATTTTAATTTAACTCTTATGTGAAAATGGAAACAAAAGAAAACTGTTTTCCAGATGATAGTTCACACATCAGAAATATGCACATCATCATGTGAATATATATATAATATAAATAAAATATATATTATAAAATATATATTATAGAATAATACACAGTACTATATACTAAAATACAACTTTGTATATGATAAAGTATTGTATATGTAATTATATTACATTAATTAAATACATGATAGACAATATACATACTTATCACACTATATGATTATGCATGTCTATTATATCTATATGTATGTAGTTATATGCTATATAATATATATAACTATATATACAATTTCTTATTACAAAATTAAAAACTTATTATCAATGGATGTAAAAGGCAAAAATTGTTTACATATTTAGGAAGCTATTTATTCAGTGAACATGTATAATGTCTATATAATCTTCTATTTAGGGACGCCTGGGTGGCTCAGTTGGTTAAGCGGCTGCCTTCTGCTCAGGTCATGATCCCAGCATCCTGGGATCGAGTCCCACATCAGGCTCCATGCTCGGCAAGGAGCCCGCTTCTCCCTCTGCCTGCCACTCTGTCTGCCTGTGCTCGCGCTCTCTCTCTCTCTCTCTCCCTCTCTCTTTGACAAATAAATAAATTTTTAAAATTTTTAAAAAAATAAACTTCTATTTACTTATTATATGCTAGAGTTAACTGACATTTTCTTTAAAATATAATAAAGCATAATTGGACATTAATTCAGAAAGATCTCTAAACTTAATCAAGATTAAAGAAGAGTTTATCTTACAAAGAAATTTCTCAAAATATGTTTTCATAGACCTGTTTTTAACATTTTTGCTTAAGTTATAGAAGGATGTGTTATGTTTGGGAAAACTACTGTGTAGCTTACACACTATTTACTATCACAAGAAAAGTTTAACTTAATGAAACATTAATGTAGTTTTGTCCACCATGGTGTTTGTTTTTGTTTCAGGGGTAGAATGTAGTATTTACCAGTTGCATATAAAACCATAGTATTTCTAACAAGTTTTTCTTTAATATTCTAGATCATATGTAAAATACTCATATTTTAAAAATAATAATGAATGAATATCTTCTCCCATTCTCTGGGTTGCCTTTTTGTTTTGTTGACCGTTTCTGTGTATGTGCAGAGGCTTTTGATCTCGATGAAGTCCCAAAAGTTCATTTTCACATGTTTTCTCTGCCTTTGGAGACAGTCTTGAAAGAAGTTGCTGTGGCCAATGTCAAAGAGGTTACTGCCTCTTTTTTTTTACTGCTCTCCTCTAGGATTTTGACAGATTCCTGCCTCATATATATAGTTCGAATTTATCTTTGTGTATGGTGTAAGATAATGGTCAAGTTTCATTCTCCTTTTTCTTATTCTTTTTATTTAAAGATTTTATTTATTTGACACAGACAGAGAGATCACAAGTAGGCAGAGAGAGAGGGGGATGCAGGCTCCCTGCTGAGCAGAAAGCCAGAAGCAGGGCTTGATCCCAGGACCCTGAGACCATGACCCGAGCCGAAGGCAGAAGCTTAACCCCCTGAGCCACCCAGATGTCCAAGTTTCATTCTTCTATACATACATGTCCAATTTTTCCAGCACCATTTACTGAAGAGATTGTCTTTTCTCTTTTTTCCACTCTGTGTGTGTGTGTGTGTGTGTGTGTGTGTGTGTGTGTGTGTGTGTTTGAGAATATATATATATATATATATATATATATATTTTTTTTTTTTTTTTTTTTTTTTGTGGAGAAAGGGGAACCCCCTTACACTGTTGGTGGGAATGAAAGTTGGTGCAGCCACTTTGGAAAATGGTATGGAGATTCTTTAAGAAATTAAAAATAGAGCTACCCTATGACCATGGAATTGCAGTACTGGGTATTTACTGCAAAGATACAGATGTAGTGAAACGAAGGGCTACCTGTACCCCAAGTTCATAGCAGCAATGGCCACAGTCACCAAGCTGTGGAAAGAGCCAAGATGCCCTTCAACAGATTACTAGATCAAGAAGAATATATACAATGGAATAATATGTCTCCATCAGAAGGGGTGAATACCCCACTTTTATATCAACATGGATGGGACTGGAAGAGATTATGCTGAGTGAAAAATGTCAAGCAGAGAGAGTCAACTATCATATGGTTTCATTTTCTTGTGAAGCATAAAGAATGACGCAGAGGTCATTGAGAGAAGGAGACGGGAAGAGAGTTAGGGGAAATTGGAGGGGGAGATGAACCACAAGAGACTGTGGACTCTGAGAAACACACTGAGGGATTTGGAGGGAAGGGGGGTGAGGTGTTGAGTGATCCTGGTAGTGGATTTTATGGAGGGCATGTATTGCATGGAGCACTGGGTGTGATGCATAAACAATGAATCTTGGAACACTGGAAAAATAAATTTAAAAAATAAACAAAATAAAAATAGTAATTTAGGGGCATAATGATAATTCAGTCAGTTAAGCATCCAGCTCTTTATTTCATCTCAGGTCATGATCTCAGTGTCATGAGACCAAGCCCCACAATGGACTCCATGCTCAGTGCAGAGTCTGAAAATTCCCTCTCTCCTTCTTCATTCCCCCTTCCTATTTCCTTTCATATGTCCACATTTGAGAAGTAAATTTAACTGTTTTCGTACCATTTTTTTCATGGTAATATCTTCATGGCAATTTTTTGGGCAGAGCAGAAATAGAAGGAAGACTCTTTATTTGGAGTTTTAAACAATCACCTAGGATTTCATTCCGGTGAGAACTTTTAAACTTTGAGATAACCTTTTATATCAAATTAGCTGTTTAGATGTGTGCACAATAAGCATTTTATACACCCAGGTGGTATATTCAGTACTAAGTAGCCAGAGGCTTATGTACCTCCAGGACTTAAGAGCATTGTAGTTCTTACTGTTCACAAACTAATATGAGTAATGGTACATAGACCCTAGTAAGGGATTTATTAAAGCAAATGGGAGATGTATATTCAAAATATTATCACCCTGACCTATGGCAATTCAGAGCTTCTAAATGATTGTTCCCCACAATTTTGAGATCATCGAAAAGATTTAAGAGTTATAGTTTTGATTTTTGTTGGTGTTTATTTTCATAATTATCCTACAACCTTAGAAGCAACAATCCATGCTGACTTTATTTTCTGAATTTGTTACAGGATATGTGAAGGAATTGCAAGACAAATTAAAAACAGCAACAAAAACAACAACAATTAAACAACAAAAACAACTTTTCTGGGTCACCAGCAATTTCAGCCTCTTCAATAACTTTTAAGTCTAAGTCAACTCACAGGTCTACTGACTCACACTTAAGAGAGTTTCTATTATCAAATAATTTCTTTAATTACTATGGCTTATTCATATTTTCATTTTTCTTATTGAGTTGAATACAAATACTTTTTTGCAAAAGAATATATTTTACATTTTCAAATTCATTGTCAAATCACTTTTGTAGTTTTGTTATGAGTTTTGCTTTTCAATTTCTAGTCATATGTATTGTATTTAACTAGTAAACTTTCCATAATCATTTGTTGTTCTTTATCCACTATATATATAATATATATATAAATATTAGTTTTACTATGTAGATAGTTCTACTATGTGGATAGTTTTACTATACATTTATACTAAACATACAGATAGTTTTACTATCTACATAGTAGAACTATCTACATAGTAAAACTAATATATATTAGTTGTAGATAGTAAAACTAATATTATTAAATATTTCAAACGTATCTGACATTCTTACTTTAAATATGTAAGATTTTCTAACATATTTATGAACAACTCCATCAAAGTATGAAGTTTAAATTAAAAAAATATGAGGTATTTATATATATAGGTATATATATATATATATATATATATATATATATAGTCAAAAACCAGACCATGATTAGAAGAACTATGAACCACAATCTACAGAATCTGGTCTTAAAAGCCAGATTGCTGTAAGTCAGACTAATAAGAAGTCAGACCAACTATCCTTAGTAAAAACCCAGGAAGCCAAACAATAAACCCAATAATAATCAGACACAAGTGTGAACTTCATTAATAACTGAGAGCTTCTTTTTTTTTCCTGCTTCAAATTTTGGGCTAACCAGAAAAAGCCAAATATGTACCTCTGGCTTACCTCAGCTTCTTCATGGCAATAGCCTCCAATCAGCATATTCTTGAAGCACTTCCTTTTTCCTTTTTTTTTTCTTTTAAGTTTCTCCACTTTTCTATATAACTTTAATAATTTGCCAAATAGACGTGATAGTTGTTGATGTCCTTGCTAAAACAAGTTTTTAATAATATTTTAATAAATTTTAATAAATAATATTTTAATGAATAAATTTTCCTTGTGTTCACTTGGTAAGTCTTAGTTATTTCCACAAATAATAACCCTGAAGAATTAAAATATGCATCTTCCTTTTCTTATGGAACTCACAAAAACTATTTCTATTTCAACTAAATTTCCAGTAAAATATTCTTGGAGCAGGATTAAATTCATGAATAACTTTTTGAATCTATCTTTTATGTTTGCACATATCAAATTCCAACACTGTTATTAGTATCTAAGACAAAGAAAACATTTATGTCATCGTACAGGAAGATTACCAATGTTAGTAAGAAATTATGGAACAAATAACTTCATTGTTTCTTAAACCTGGTTTATGGAGGTAATTTCTGACAACTCAGAAGATGATATTAACCACCTGCTTCACGACACGGAAAGGAGTTTCTGACTTCTGAGAATTACAACACACTGATCAGCATCTCCCAGTGTGCTTCATGGCCAGAGCCCCGGGAGATGGGTTTGCAAACAGGATGGGTTAGAGAATGAAGACATGACATAGGTATGAGTGGAGATAGGTAGAGCACTTGGGTGAAATGGATGAACATATTCGGGCATACATTCTGGGCCCAGCCTTTAATTTTTTGTGTTGTTAATTCCTAAGGCAATTTCCTTATAATTTCTCTCGCGCGTTCTCTCATTCTGTTTTATCTTGCTAGAGGTTTATGTAAATGACAGTCTTAAAATTACTTTAATATATATAAATAACATATGCTGCAAATATGCACGTAAAATTTGTAACATTGCAAATATATATAGCATATAATCTATATATTTATTCTATATATTCATATATGTAATAATATATACTTTTATGTATTATTTTAAACATTAAATATAAATTATATAATACTAATTATATTTGTATATTAGTAATACATATAATCAATATATAGATACGTGTGTGTATTATATTTTATGTATAAAATAGAATGTGTGATTATATAATACATGCCTTAGTTTTATTTAATTTCTCTTTCTTATATGGAACATCATTTTTCAATATCGTATCCACAAAGTAACATTGGCTGTTGAGCACTTGATATGTGCATATTCCAAATTGATAAACACTGTAAGTATAAAATAAGCATTGGGTATAGAAAAGATACCATAAAAATCTAAAATAATCAGATGTCTGGGTGGCTCAGTTGGTTGAGAATTTGTCTTTGGCTTGGATCATGATCCCAGTGCTCTGGGATCAAGTCCTGTATCCGGCTCCCTGCTCAGTGAGGAGCCTGCTTCTCCCTCTGCCTGCTGTCCCCCCTGCATGTGCTCTTGCTTTCAATCTCTCACACTCTCTTAGATAAATAAATAAAAATAAATAAATAAATAAATCTTTTTTTAATCTAAAATATATCAGTAAATAATATTATTTCCTTAGACATTACAATGAAAATATTTAGATATAAAAGATAGATATAATTTATTTTTAAAATTATTTTCAGTTTTCAAAGTGTTATTTTAAGCTTTCCAATAGAAAATTTAATAGTAGTAGGAGGAGTTAAGAAGACAGACTAGTAGGGAGATCCTATGCTTACCTTGTCCCAAGAACACAGATAAATATTAAATCATTCTGAACATGCAATAAATTGATCTGAGGACTAAGGGAACAAAATGCACACCTAGAGGGAGAAAGGAGGCCACATCAGGGAAAATAGAAAAGACAGAGGCATGATGTGGGGAAGAAAAGAATGGCTGGGGGCGCCTGGGTGGCTCAGTGGGTTAAAGCCTCTGCCTTCAGCTCAGGTCATGATCCCAGGGTCCTGGGATCGAGCCCCGTGTTGGGCTCTCTGCTCAGTGGGGAGCCTGCTTATCCCCCTCTCTCTCTCTGCCTGCTTCTCTGCCTACTTGTGATCTCTGTCTGTCGAATAAATGAATAAAATCTTAAAAAAAAAGAATGGCTGGTGCTTTTGAAGGAAAAGAATCCTGATTATGGAGAAAAGAGAGAGAGAGAGAAAGAGAGCAGCATGCAGGGGATTTCACAAGAAAAACACTCCCACAAAACTATTTCCTGGGAAAATGAGATTGTATGATTATATTAACCTTTTCTAAAGAGTAGAGCTCAAAGACCAAAGTTTTAAAAGTCTATCCCATCTCTGGTGTGGAGCCTATCAGACAACAGTGCTTTTGTGGAGAAGGGGGGCAGAGGTCTGGGAACAGGCAGTGTGGTCTAAGGATCCCATGTACTGGGAGAGACAGTTTCCCTGCTTGGGACAGGTGGCACTTCCTCTAGGGGGACGAAAGAGCTGGTGGGCATCATTGCACTTTCCTGTTCATTAGCATTAGAACAGAGAAAACTGCTGAGAGCATCTAACCTGGGCACTGGCTTTTTACTACACTTCACTATAAACGCAAAGCGTCTGCACATTTGTGCAACCGCCATGGGACAAACATGTACCAGCCACAGTCTGGTGAGAGCCTCCCTCAGAGGAACAACAAGTTTCTACAACTTGCAGAGTCCCTAAAATTTAGAGTAATGAAACCCAGCTGATATGCTTGAGATTAAACAACGGAGCAGGGACACCTGGGTGGCTCAGTTAGTTAAGTGTCTGACTTCTGCTCAAGTCATGATCCAAGGGTTCTGGGATCAAGTTCTGCATTAGGCTCCTTGTTCAGCGGGGAGCCTGCTTCACCCTCTGCCTGCCACACCTCCTGCTTGTGCTCTCTTTTAATCCAAAAAATACATAAACAAAATCTTTATAAAAATAAATTTTAAAAACACAGGAACACTGTACTGTTAGGTGAGCAGTTGCTTGGACACAAAAAGGTGAAAAGCAGGGATCTGACAAATGCCTGTGACATGCCAGGAGAGATCGATTACTTTTCTGTGAGGGCTTCTTGAATACAACAGGCACAATTCACCTACGCCAGGATGAGAGACCAAACCGATACCACTTCTTTCCTACCCATTAGCATGGATTGATTTCATTGACCAGCACAGAACCCACAGTGGAGTCTTGAGATGATTACACCAAACCCGACCACCTTGCACTCTGCAAGTACTTCTGAATTAGGACAAGTGTCCCTGAGATTCAGAGCTGCATCTATCCTGACTCCCAGAAGGAAACCACAAAACCACACCAAGTCTGTTGACCATAGAACACTGCAAAACTTGAACTCTATGGGAAAAAAGAGACTCTTTTAACAAGCAGACCAACACACCTAGTTAAGACTCATGACACTATGGACAAGATCCAAACACTATCCACTTTAGTCAAGGGGAAACTCTGCTGAGGACTGATCTGAAGGAAAGACCAGCAAAAACACAACAGCAAAGTTCACACAGTATATATTGGAAACACTTCCAGAAGCCCCAGGTCCTGTACAGTATATTGTCTTTTCATAATACAGCCATTACTCTCAGGAGCAAGTAGCACAATGAGATTTACTAACATAAAAGAGCCTGAGACCTAGACAAAAGTCCAAGATGGAGGAATTCATCCCAAAGAAAGATCAAGAAAATGTTATGACCAAGGATCTAATAAAAACAGATATAAGTAGGGGTGCCTGGGTGGCTAAGTAGGTTAAAGCCTCTGCCTTCGACTCAGGTCATGATCTCAGGGTCCTGGGATTGAGCCCCCAATTGGGATCTCTGCTCAGTGGAAAGCCTGCTTCTCTCCTCCTCTCTCTCTGCCTGCCTCTGCTCAGTGGAAAGTGGATCTCTGCTCAGTGGAAAGCCTGCTTCTCTCCTCCTCTCTCTCTGCCTGCCTCTATGCGTACTTGTGATGTCTGTCTGTCAAATGAATAAATAAAATCTCAAAAAAAAGATATAAGCAATATGCCTGAACCAGAATTTAAAAAAAAAAAAAAACAATAATAAGGCTACTAGCTGGGCTTGAAAAAAGCAAAGAAGACCTGAGGGAGTCCCTTACATAGAGATACAAGACCCAAAAACAAGTCAGGACAAAATAAAATATAACCATGTTGCAAAACTGACTGGATCTATTGACCACAAGGATAGAAGAAGCAGAGAATCAAATAAGTGATATGGAAGAAAAACCATGGAAAATAATGAAGCTGATAAGAAAAGGGAAAATGTTGCTTCAAAAATGTAGACTTAGGGAACTAAGCAACTCAAAAAGGCATATTGATATTCACATGATAGGAGTCCCAGAAGAAGAGAAGGAAAAAAGTTCACAAGGTTTATTTAGAAAATTATAGCTAAAAACTTCCCTAATCTGTGAAAGAAACAGACATTCAAATCCAAAAAGCACTGAAAAATCCCATAAAACAAATAAATAAAAATAAAACAACAACAAAAAACATTTAAAGAAGAGTTAAAAACCTATTCCTCTCAAACTGTTCCAAAACAAAACAAAACAAAACAAAACAAAAAAAAACAAAAAAAAAAAAAAAAAAAAAAAAAAAAAAACAAAAAAAAAAAAACACAAAACCAAATGAAAGGAAGACTTTCAAAATCATTCTATGAGGCCAGTATTATCTTCATTCCCAAACCAAAAACCCCAGTAAAAAGGATGATTACAGGCCAATATCCCCAATAAACCTGGATGCCAATTCTCAAAAGGACTTGTAAGTCAAATCCAAAAGTACATTAAAATAATTATTCATGGGTCACCAGAGGTGGCTCAATCAGTTGAGTGTCTAACTTGATTTTGACTCAGGTCATGTACACAGGGTCCTGAGATCAAGCCCCCTGTCAGGCTCCATGTTTAGTACAGCATCTGTTTCTCCCATTCTTTTCTTCTGACCCAACCCATGCTCTCTCTTTCTCTCTGTCTCTCTAAAAATGAATAAACAAAATATTTGTTAAAAATAAATTTTCATTCTGACCAAGGGTAATTTATTACAGTGCTTCAAGTGTGGTTCAATATTCACAAATGAATCATCAAAATACACCACATTAATAAAATAAAGGATGATAACTATACTATCCTCCCAATACATGGAGAAAAAGCATTTGTCAAAGTATAGCATCCATTTTTGGTTAAAACAAACAAACAAAATAACAAATTTAAGATACAGGAAACATATCTAAACATCATAAAGGCTGTATACAAAAGTCTCACAGGTAATATCATATTCAATGGGAATAAGCAATAGTTTTGAGAGTACAGTTTGAGTTTTCCTCTGTGGAAGACAGGGGTATCCACTCTCATTATTGTCATTTAACATAATACTGGATGTCCTAGCTTCAGCAATTAGACAACAAAAAGATATAAAAGTAATCCAAATTGGCAAGGAAGAAGGAACATTTTCCCTATTCACAGATGACATGATAATCTATGTAGGAAACCAAAGACTCCACCAAAGAAATGTTAGAACTAGCAAAAATTCATTAAAGTCACAGGACACAAAGTCAACATATTGAAATTTGTTGTATTCTTATATATCAACAATGAATCAGTAGAAAGAGAAATTAATTAATCAATCTTATTTACAATTGCACTAAAAACTATAAGATACCTAAAATTAAATCACCCAAGGAGGAAGAAGATCTGTACTCTGAAAACGATAGAACACATACAGAAGAAATTGAAGATGGCACAAAGAAATGGAAAAAAAAAACCACTCCATGCTCATGGATCAGGAGAACAAATATTTTTAAATTTTCTATACTACCCAAAGTAATATACACATTTAATGCTGTCCCTATCAAAATAACACCAGCATTTTTCACAAAGCTGGAACAAACAATCCTAAAATTTGTATGAAACCAGAGAAGACCTAAAGTGACTTATTCTTTTAAGTGTAGAATGATACAGGAGTATCTCTGCACTTAAATCTCTGAAACTACATATTATATAAACCTACATTCATGTAACACCTTTCTTTAAGGTATGTGCTTTTCCTCAGTTGTGCAGAACGTTTTTATTTTGGTATAGTCCCGATAGTTCATTTTTGCTTTTGTTTCCTTTGCCTTTGGAGACGTGTCTAGCAAGAATATTTTTGTGGCTGAGTTCCAAGAGCTTTCTTATATTTTGATGGAGTTAGGTTTTCATATTTAGGTCTTTTGTCCATTTTGAGTTTATCTTTGTGTATTGTTTAAGAGAATGGTCCAGTTTCATTCCTCTACTTGTGGTTGTCTAATTCTCCAGACATTTATTAAAGCAACTCTTCTTTTCCATTAGATATTTTTTCCTACTTTGTTGAAGATTAGTTGACTTGAGTGTCCATTTCTGGTTTTTTTTGTTTGTTTGTTTGTTTATTTCCTGTTCCATGGATTTATGTGTCTGTTTTGGTTCCAGTACCCTACTATCTTCATAAACAAATATTTGCAATACTGATTGAATTCCAGAGTTTTGATGACTCTAGCTTGGGTTTTATTTTTCAACATTATATTTACTACTCAGGTCTTTTCTGATTCTATAAAAATTTTAGAATTTTCTGATCCTATACAGATTTTAGAAATGGTTGTTCTAGCGCTGTGAAAAATGCTGGTGGTATTTTTATAGAGATTCCATTGAATGTGTAGATTGGCTTACATAGCATGCACATTTTAACTGTATTTTTTCCAATCCATAAGCATAGAATGTTTTTCCATTTCTTTATTTTTTCCTTTATTACTTTCATGAGTGTTCTATAGTTTTGAGAGTACAGATCCTTTACCTCTTTGATTATGTTTATTTCTAGGTAAGTGCAACTGTAAATGGGATCAATTCCTAAATTTCTCCTTCTTCCATCTCATTGTTAACATATAGAAATGGAACTGATTTATGTACCTTGATTTTGTGTCCTGCAACAGTGCTAAATTGCTGAATGAGTAATAGAAATTTTGGGATAGAGTCTTTTGTGTTTTCTACATGAAGTATCATGTCACCTATGAAGGCTGAGAGTTTGACATTTTCTTTGTGAATTTGAATGGTTTTTTAATTTATTTTTGTTGTCTGATTGTTGAGGCTAGGGTTTCTAGTAGTATGTTGAACACCAGTGGTGAAAGTGGGCATCCTGTCCTATTCCTGACCTGAGGGGAAACACTTTCATTTTTATCCACTGAAAGTAATATTCACGAGGGGCTTTGTGTAGATGGCTTCTTGATATTGAAAGGAAACAGGCAACAAAACTAACAGCAGCCTAAGGAATGGGAGAAAATATTTCCACATGACATATCAGATAAAGGGCTGCTACCCCAGATCTATAAAGAACTTCTTAAACTCAATACCAAAAAAAAAAAAAAACACAAATAACCCAGTCAAGAAATGGGCAGACAATATGAACAGACATTTCTCAAAGAAGACATACAAATGGCCAACAGACACATGAAAAAATGCTCAACATCACTTGTCATCAGGGAAATATTCATGAAAACAGCAAAGAGATACCACTTTACACAAGTCAGAATGGCAAAAATTAATAAGAAAGGAAACAACAAATGAGGTGAAGATGTGGATAAAGGGCAACACTCTTACACTGTTGTTTGGATGCAAACAGGTACAGCCACTATGGAAAACAGAATGGATGTTCTTAAAGTAGAGAACTATGTTCTTATTTCTTAAAATAAGAACTTGAATATAAGACTATATTATTACCCAGCAATTGCATTGCTAGGTATTCACCCCAAAGATGTACTGAAAAGAAGGGGAAACTGCAACCCAATGTTTATAACAGCAATGTCCAAAATAGCCAAATTGTGGAAGTAGCTGAGATGTCAATTGACAGAAGAATGGATGAAGAAGATATGGTATTATTTATATACAATGGAATATTACTCAGCCATTAGAAATTATAATTATTTACCCCTACATTGACATAGATTTACTTGGAGGGTATTATGCTAAGTGAAATAAGTCAATCAGTGAAGACAATTTCATATGGTGTCACTCATATGTGAAATATAAGGAAGAGTGTAGAGGACCATCAGAGAAGGGTGGGAAAACTCAATGGGAAGAAGTCAGAGAGGGAGACATACCATGAGAGACTCTTAGCTATGGGAAACAAACTGAGGGTGGCTGAAGGGGAGATGGGTGGAGCAATTCGGGTTTCTTGGTGATGAGCATTAGTGAGGGTATGTGATGTGATAATCACTGGGTGTTATATTCAACTGGCGAATTAATCAACACTACATCTGAAACTAATGATGTGATATGTGTTGGGTAATTTATTTTAAAATTATATAAGTGCTTTTGAATTAATGGGTGGAAATATGAGAATAACCCATTGCTTAACTGATTTAACAGTGTATAATACACTCCTTTTGTAACATCTTTTTTAATAAGATATAAATGTCTGTTAAACTATGCATAGAAGCGATGGAAAACCATTCCATGCTCATGGATCAGAAGAATAAACATTGTTAAAATCTCTATACTGCCTAGAGCAATCTATACATTCAATGTCATTCCGATCAAAATTCCACTGGCATTTTAAAAAGAGCTGGAACAATCTTAAAATTTTCATGGAACCAGAAGAGACCCCGAATTGCTAAGGAAATTTTGAAAAAGAAAAACAAAACTTGGGCATCACGTTGCCTGATTTTAAGCATTACTACAAAGTTGTGATCACCAAGACAGCATGGTACTGGCATGAAAACAGGCACATAGGGCAGTGTAACAGAGTAGAGAGACAAGATACGGACCCTCAAATCTGTGGTCAAATAATCTTCAACAAAGCTGGAGAAAATATACAGTGGAAAAAAGACAGTCCCTTCAATAAATGGCGCTAGGAAAACTGGACAGCTATGTGTAGAAGAATGAAACTCAACCATTATCTTACACCATACACAAAGATAAACTCAAAATGGATAAAAGTCCTCAACATGAACCAGGAATCCATCAGAATCCCAGAAGAGAACATAGGCAGTAATCTCTTAGACATCAGCTACAGCAACTTTTTAAAAAAAATTTATTTATTTGTCAGAGAGAGAGGGAGCGAGAGCGAGCCAGCACAGGCAGACAGAGTGGCAGGCAGAGGCAGTGGGAGAAGCAGGCTCCCTGCCGAGCAAGGAGCCCGACGTGGGACTCGATCCCAGGACCCCAGGACCATGACCTGAGCCGAAGGCAGCGGCCAACCAACCAAGCCACCCAGGCGTCCCTGAGATATGTCTCCAAAGGCAAAGGAAACAAAAGTGAAAATGAACTTTTGGGACTTCATCATGATTAAAAGCTTCTGCACAGCAAAGGAAACAGTCAACAAAACAAAGAGGTGACCCACGGAATGGGAGAAGATATTCGCAAATGACACTACAGAAAAAGGGCTGATATCCAAGATCTATAAAGAAATCCTCAAACTCAACTCACACAAAACAGACAATCATGTCAAAAACTGGGCAGAAGGGCACCTGGGTGGCTCAGTGGGTTAAGCTGCTGCCTTCGGCTCAGGTCATGATCTCAGGGTCCTGGGATCAAGTCCCGCATCGGGCTCTCTGTTCAGCTCCTGCTTCCTGTTCTCTCTCTGCTTGCCTCTCTGTCTACTTGTGATCTCTCTCTGTCAAATAAATAAATAAAATCTTTAAAAAAAACTGGGCAGAAGACATGAACCCACACTTCTCCAAAGAAGACATACAAATGGCTAACAGACACGTGTAAAAATGTTCATCCTCATTAGACATCAGGGAGTTTCAAATCAAAACCACACTGAGATACCACCTTAGAATGTCCAAAATTAACAAGACAGTAAACAAAATGTAGTTTTGTAGTACACAAAGTGTAGAGGATATGGATAAAGGGGAACGCTCTTACACTGTTGGTGGAAATGCAATTTGCTGCAGCCACTTTGGAGAACAGTGTGGAGTTTCCTTAAGAAATTAAAAATAGAGCTTCCCTATGACCCTGCAATTGCACTATTGGGTATTTACCCCAAAGATACCGATGTAGTGAAAAGAAGAGTCATCTCTACCAGAATGTTCATAGCAGCAATGGCTTCAATCACCAAACTGTGGGAAGAACCAAGATGCCCTTCAACGGAGGAGTGGATAAAGAAGATATGGTCCATATAAACTATGGAGTACTATGCCTCCATCAGAAAGGATGATCAACATGGACAGGACTGGAAGACATTATGCTGAGTGAAATAAGTCAAGCAGCGGGAGTCAATTATCATATGGTTTTGCTTACTTGTGGAGCATAAGGAATAACACGGAGGACATGGGGAGATGGGGAGGAGAAAGGAGTTGGGGGAAATTGGAGGGGGAGAAGAACCATGAGAGACTGTGGACTCTGAGAAACAAACTGAGGATTTTGGAGGGGAGGAGGGTGGGAGATTGTGTGAGCCTGGTGGTGGGTATTATGGAGGACAGTATTGCATGGAGCATTGGGTATGGTGCATAAACAATGAATTCTGGAACACTGAAAAGACATAAAATAACAACAACAACAACTATGCATAGAAGCATATTGGACTATCACTGTGCTTAACATAAAAATTAAAAAACAAACAGGAAAGGAAAACACGGGGCCAAATTATTTGCTATTTTGCTATTTCACCACTGCTGCTGATACTCTGTGGCCTGAATATTTTCTAAGAATGGTAATTTGTTAAATAATTTTATTCCAGATGGGGGAATAAGTGTTATCTTTGTCTCCATTGGCTTGTTTAATTGGTATCAACCCATTGTAAATCTCAGTTTGTAATCACTACAATTGGTTTATCATAACTTTGTATTTTTAGTGATTTTCATTCTATGAACATATCTGTAATTAACCTTAGCTTTTAAAAATAATGTAATAAATTAACTTTAATTAATTTATTATTATTGTGTTTATTATTATCTAATTTCTTCATTCATTTTAGTGTCCTCCATTTTATCGATGTTGCCTCAAATGGTAAGATTTCTTTCATCTCTAAGCTGAATAATATTCCTTGTATGTATTACAGGCCACATTCCCTTTAGCCATATTTCCCTCAAAAATGTTTAAATTGTTTAAGTATGCTTGCTACCATGGATAAGGTTGCATTAAGCAATTAAATGCTCATAAGTCATTGGGATTCTGACTAATTTCTTCAGCGATACATTCAGAAGTGGGATTCATAGATCAAATGGTGA
The DNA here is from genome assembly GCA_004024625.1 of Mellivora capensis. Taxonomy (NCBI): domain Eukaryota; kingdom Metazoa; phylum Chordata; class Mammalia; order Carnivora; family Mustelidae; genus Mellivora; species Mellivora capensis. Next base: position 29,211 of record PISX010021968.1, read on the forward strand.
TTCTATTTTTAGATTGATATATATCCACATAGTTTTCCATTATGATTGCACTGTTATATTCCCATCAGTGCACAAAGTGTTCCTTTTCTCCACATTCTCATATTTCTTCTTTATATTTCCTTTGCAGTTACTTTCATTCCCTTGAATTATTAATTCCATAACTGGAAGCCTGTATCTCCCACTGCACTTTTCCCATTTTTTAATCCCTACTCACTTATTATCTTTTGTTTCTGTTTTTGAAAATAGCCATCCTAACATTTGTGAAGTGATATCTCCTTATGGTTTTGATTTTCCCATTCCTGATGATTTGTGGTGCTGAATACCTTTTTCAATAACTATTAAGTACTGGTATGCCTTAAGGAAGTATTTATTAAGGTTCGTAGCCCATTTTTTATTTATTTTTATTTTTTATAAACATATAATGTATTTTTATCCCCAGGGGTACATGTCTGTGAATCGCCAGGTTTACACACTTCACAGCACTAACCATAGCACATACTCTCCCCAGTGTCCATTACCCCACCCCCCTCTCCTGACCCCCCTCCCCACAGCAACCCTCAGTTTGTTTTGTGAGATTAAGAGTCACTTGTGGTTTGTCTCCTTCCCAATGCTATCTTGTTACTTTTCTTCTTTTCCTACCCACCCAACCCCCATATTGCATCTCCACTTCCTCATATCAGGGAGATCATATGATAGCTGTCTTTCTCCGATTGACATATTTCACTAAGCATGATACCCTCTAGTTCCATCCACGTCGTTGCAAATGGCAAGATCTTAGCCCATTTTTTAATGGTTTCATTTGGTTTTGGGATGTTGTTGTTGCTGCTGCCATTGTTGTTTGCTATTAACTTATAGAATTTTCTTATATATTTTGGGTATTAAGCAATCATCAGAAATATAATTTTCAGGACACCTGGGTGGCTCAGTGGTGTAAGCCTCTGCCTTCAGCTCAGGCCATGATCTCAGGGTCCTGGGATTGAGCCCTACATTGGGATCTCTGCTAAGCAGGGAGCCTACTTCCCTCTCTCTCTGCCTGCCTCTCTGCCTACTTGTGATCACTCTCTCTCTCTCTGCCAAATAAATAAATAAAATATTAAAAAAAGAAATATAATTTTCACATACTTTCTTTTATTGCTTAGGTTGCCTTTTCATCATGTTGATTGTTTCCTTTACTATACAGATACATTTTTGTTTGGTGTAGTGCTTTATTGTCTCTGCATTTGGTATCAGAGCTAAGAAATAATTGCCAAATACAATGGTATAATCTTCCACAACGTAGTTATATCACAAGCAGGGAGAGTGGGAAAAGGAGAAGCACACTCTCCGCTGAGCAGAGAGCCAAATGTGGGACTTAATATCAGGACCCAAGGATCATGACCTAAGCTGAAAGGTAGACACTTAACAACTGAGCCACCCAGGTGCCCCAACAACATAGCTTCTTCTAAAAGTTTTATTTTTTTCAAATTTTATGTTTAGGGCACAAATACAGTTGAATTTTGAGTGTCCATCAGGAAAATATTTCAATTTATTTCTTTACATGTGGATATGTAGTATTTCCAAGAACATTTATAAAGAGACCGTTATTTCCCCACTGTGTATTTTTGGCACCCTTATAAAAATTAATTGACCATATACCTGTGGGTTTATTTCAAAGTTCTCCCAATTATTACATTGCTCTACATGCCTGTTTTTATTTCATATCATGATGTTTTCATTACCATGGCTTCATAATATATTTGAAGTCAGGAATGGTGATATCTCTAGTTCTGGGTTTTTTTCTCAATTTTTCATTTAAATTCAATTAACCAACATATAAACATATATACATATAAACTAATACATAATTAGTTTTTTATGTAGTGTTTAATGATTCATTAGTTGCATATAACACCCAGTGCTCATCACATCACATTCCCTCCTTAATTCCCATCACCCAGTTATGCCATCCCTCCACCCCCACCCACCTCTCTTTCTGTAACCTTCAGTTTGTTTCCTGCAGTCAAGAGTTTTTCATGGTTGTCTCCCTCTCTGATTTCTTCCCATTCAGTTTTTCCTCCCATCTCCTATGATTCTCTGCACTATTTCTTATATTCCACATATGGGTGAAACCATATAATTGTTTGTTGGTTGTTTTTTTTGGGGGGGGGTTGTTGTTGTTGTTGTTGTTGTTGTTGTTTTTACTGACTTATTCCATATAGTGTAATGCCCTGAAGGTCCATCCATGTCAATGTAAATGGTAAGTATTCATTCTTTCTGATGGCTGAGTAACATTCCATTGTGTACATGGAATTTATCTTCTTTATCCATTCATCTGTTGAAGGACATCTTGGCTTCTTCTTGTTCTTCTTAATCCAAGTTACTTTGGTTATTCAGGATCTTGTAGGTTTCCAAAGAAATTTCAGGATTGTATCCCTATTTTTTGGAAAATTACATTGGGATTATGATAGGGATTATCTTTAATTTGTGGGTTGCTCTGGGTTTTATGAACATTTTCACAATACCAATGCTTTATATCCATGAATATAGACTGTCCTATTAACTTTCAACTTGCTTAATTTCTTTCAGTGTTTTGCAGTAATAAATGCAGAAGTCTTTAACTTCTTCAGTAAGTTTATTCCTCTGTATTTTATTATTTCTGTGATCTTAAATATTCTTTTCAGATAGGTTGCTATAAGGGTGTGGAAAAGTGATTAATTTTTATGCTGATTTTTTTTCTGCAACATTGCTGATTTTATTAGTTCTAAGAGTTATTTCTGTGGAATTTTTAGGATTTCCTACATATAAGTTAATATCTTCAAACACTGACTAATGTTTTGCCTTATTTATAATTTAAGGTTTTTTTTTAAGATTTTATTTATTTATTTGACAGACAGAGATCACATGTAAGCAGAGAGGCAAGCAGAGAGAGAGAGAGAGAGAGAGGAGGAAGCAGGCTCCCCGCTAAACAGAGAGCCCGACGTGGGGCTCGATCCCAGGGCCCTGGGATCATGACCCGAGCCGAAGGCAGAGACCCTAACCCACTGAGCCACCCAGGCGCCCCTAAGGTTTTTTTTAAGTTTTTATTTCTTACTTAATTGCTTTGGTTAGAACCACTAATATTATATTGAACATGAGAGGTGGAAGAGGAGATCCTTGCATTGTCCTGGTTCTTAGGAAAAGATTTCAGCTTTTCACCATTGGGTATTATTTTAGCTGCAGGCATTTCATAAATGACCTTTATTGTGGGGAAGTAAGTCCTTCTATACTTAATTTATTGAGATTTTATTATGATGATGTGATGTTGAGTTATATCATTTTTTTCTGAGTGTTTTGAGATGATTTGTAGG
>PISX010021969.1:0-32608 GCA_004024625.1 Mellivora capensis
AGGGAGTTGAGGGAAATTGGGGGGGAGATGAACCATGAGAGACTATGGACTCTGAAAAATAACCTGAGGGTTTTGAAGGGGCGGGGGGTGGGAGGTTGGGGGAGCCTGGTGGTGGGTATTATGGAGGGCACGCATTGCATGGAGCACTGGGTGTGGTGTAAAACTATGAATTCTGTTACGCTGAAAAGAAATTTAAAAATATTTTAAAAAATTTTTAAAAAGAGATGAAAAATAAGAAAAAAACTGAAAAAATAAATAAAAATAAAATAAATAAATAAAATAAATGCAAGGCTAAGAAAAACCTTACAAAGTACAAAATAAAAATCATAAAAATATTTTGTGACATCCACTGAAATAAAATAGAAATTAAAATAGAGGTCTACAAATTATGTATAAATATTTATGAATTAAATCTTACAGTTCTACACAATATACCGGTCAAAAGAGAAACACAAAAAAATTACAAAATATTTTGAATTCAATGAAAATGAAATGCAATGCATCAAAATTTGTTGAATGCTAATAAAGCAGAGCCTAGAGAACTCTGTAAGCTTAGAGCTTATGTATTTTCTATATAAGCAATAATTGCTTACATTAGAAAATAAGAAATTGATCAAATCAATGACCTTAGGACCAGAAAGTGTTATTTCTACTCATTTTCTACTCACTAAGACTAATAATGTTAACCCATTAAAATGTAGGATGTAATCTCAGCATGGGCATCTAGTTTCAACAATGCTATATAATAGAATGAACCATGTATCTGTCATCAAATCTTGAAGGTTAAGCAGGGTGTTGTCTGAAATAAAATTGTGATATAAATTGTGAAATAAAATTGTGACAAAATACCCAGAAGAGTTCAGGAATACTGATCTTGATGTCAGCCAATAATAAATAACCAAAAATAAACTCTGGTTTTAGTTGTACAAATTCACAAGTCTCCACACTTAGACTGGGGTTTTAGGAAAGAATGGCAGAAAGATTATTTTCTTGAATTTTAGAAGCTACCTCTCCATATCCCATAGGCCAATACCAGCAGCCTATTCATGGACTATATTTTTTGTGTTTATAAAGGAGGACTCCTTCATGACATCCTTTCAGGAAAGTTAACCTACAGGGAATAGTGATAGGAAATCTGAAATACACTGGTTATAAATTTGTAATCTGTCCAGAAATTCAAAATACTTTTATGTATGGATTATAGCTTTTATTTACCCTTTCAGTCAAAGTCATGCCTTTGGCGAAGAGACACATTGTAAAGAGAATACAGATTAAGATATAAAGTATAATTTTATTTTTCTTCACCATAATTTATGTTACCAGATTAATGAGTGTTTCATAAGTGACAAAATGCTTTCCATAAAAACCCAAAGAAAGTGTTTAATAAAAAATCCAACCTAATCCAAATATTTTGCACTATGATTAATAGTAAATCAGTAAATATCTCAGATAAAATTAAACTAGAGCAATCCAGATGTCATAAATCACCTGGAAAAAAAGACAAAGTTGATATCATGTGCATAACAAGTAATTCTCAGAAAAACATGGAAAATAACCCTGATAATATGCATAACTTCACAAACCTATGTACCATATTATGCATTGTGGTCAGTAAATACTTAATATTAACAGATTTATGTGATCTTATGGACTTGTAGGGATAAGAATTATGACCAGAACATAGCAACAGAAGTACTTATCTTGGTTCCAAAAAGTAATGGAAAGTACTATCACACTGATAACTTGAAACATCATGTTATCAATTATATTTACCCATAAACATGAAATAAAAATACAGTGAAGATCATGTGGAATAAGAAAAAGGAAGATAAATTATATATTCATGTAAAGATTATTCAGAATACCTAATTAAAAAGAGAATATGGAAAATGTTTTCTCAATGTAGATTGTAAAAGTGACTAAGGCCCAAGTTTTTGAAGTGGGGACTACAATTAGCTCAGCATGTTAATGAATTCTCATTTTGCTAAATGCAAAATGAATTTAAATGAACAACATTACATGTGAATAGTTTCAAGGGTAGAAAAGTGAAGAATTCAATGAGTAAAGAAGGTAATTGTTAACTTGGACTTAAGTTTAGAAAAACAAAATGATCAGAATTCGGTGAGAAAGTAACCATATTATCTGAGGTTTAGCAATAATGAAGGAATAAAAATGAAAAAAAAAACCCCTCAGAATACAGCTGGACTTTATACAAGCAGTTACTTTTGATGAAAATGCCAGTGTGCTCATCAAAATTCAGATAGTAATTATTTATTAGCTGTTGTGAAAAACACAGGGTATTGCCACAAAGTGGCTCTGTGAAATAATTTGTACTTTTTATTTTTTTTTAAGTTCAAAGACACATTTCGGTATCTGGGGTTTAATTTTTTTTTAATTGAGACATAATATTTTTAGAGCAGTTTTAGGTTCAAAGAAAAATGGAGGGGAAAATACAGAGATTTCCCATTTATCCCTCACCCCTACACATGCTTAGCTTCCCAGATTATCCACACCTACCAGGGGAATGGTATGAGAGTGATACATTTGTTACAACTGAGAAGCCTTCACTGACACATCATCCTCACACAGAGTCCACAGAGTTTACATTACGGTTCTTGGCATTGTACATTCTGTGGGCTTGACAAATGTATAATGACATGCAACCATCATTATAGTATCATACAGAGTATTTTCATTACCTTAAAAATACTCTTGTGTTCTGCCTAGTCATCCTGCTTTCCATCCCAACCTCTGGTAACCAGTGGTCATTTTCCTTTCTCCATGGTTTTGCCTTTTCCAAAACGTTGTATAGTTAGAAACTTATAGGAGGCAGCATTTTCAGTTTGCCCTCCTTCACCAGTAATATACATTTAACAATCTTCTATTTATTTTCATGGCTTAATAATGCCTGTCTTCTTAGCACTCAATGATATTTCATCATCTGTATATACCATGGTTTACGGTTTGTTTATTTATACCATTTTTAAAGCAAAAAAAAATGTCAAAGCAACGTTTTATCTGGAGAAGAATAAAAGTAACACTGGCTTTGTTGAAATAATAATTAAAAAACATTAGGTATTTTAATCAGTAGTGTTCTTTCCTCAACTAGAGTTCTATAAAAATTTGGTTCAGCATATATGACCCCAACGAATGGAGAATTCTTTTACCTGGCAATGATTTTTTTTTTTAAGATTTTATTTATTTATTTGACAGAGAGAGACACAGTGAGAGAGGGAACACAGGCAGTAGGAGTGGGAGAGGGAGAAGCAGGCTTCTTGCTGAGCAGGGAGGCGGATGTGGGGCTGGATCCCAAGGACCCTGGGATCATGACCTGAGCCGAAGGCGGAAGCTCAGTGACAGTGCCACGCAGGCGCAGCAATGATTTTTTTTTTTTAATGGTTGTTTAGTAAGCAAATTTTACATGCATACCTTACAGAAAGCATGACAGAAGAAGGAATTTAAGCCCTTGCCGTTAATGGACTGTACTTGCAATTACAGTTCAGCTGGTTAAGGGACTACAGGGAAATCAATTTACTCCACATCGCTAGTGAATGCTATTGATATACACAGTAAAGTCTCCACTTATAACGCATGTTCAAGAAATAAACACACTCTAAGGACGATTTTATTTCCTATCATGTTGTTGTGTTTCCAGTGATTTTCTTACAATTCCTACTGTCAAGCAGTAAAAACAATAGTTTCTGTAGGTAGGTTCTGTGAGAAACAATGATAGGAGGATTAATTATGGTTTCAAATGCATGTATAATTGCCTATCTGGAATCTTGACAATTTCACAAGAGAAAGTAGAAGTAATATAAGAAACAATGAATAAAATGAAACTACTAAGGTTCCTATTTTAAGTGTTTAGGGAAATACTTAAAATTGAAAATTTTGTATATTAAGAAAAGGCATTACATATAAATTATTTTGGCATGTTAGCCAGTTTTTTTTTTCCTTGAAAAGGAAGGTTGATTAAACTATGTTGATTATTAATTTTTGTCTGACATGGTAAAGCACAACACTATCTACTTGCCTTTAGCCATCTAATTTTATTCAGTTTGTTTACCAATTTGCTCTCTTGGCATTCCTGTTTGCTCCCTTGGTAAGTGTAGAAAGATTTGCAATACTCTTTTCTGAGGAGCTGAAATGCTCTCAAAGGCCTTGCTTAAGAGACAAGTAATTAATGTGAGAAGAGTTTTGTTCTGTGCCACTTGAACCTTGGCCTTTCCACTAGAGCATTTGACAAGAGCACTAAATCTGGTAGTAGCCTCTGGTTTATCCTATTATGGGTATTTGTGTCCCTTAAGGATTGGGCTGAAACCTCCAATTCATTTCCAAGAGACCTTGGACACCGACCAGATGGTAGTTCTTTTAGTTAAAATAAAACTGAACTTAAACTTATACCTAGATGTGAACTATTCCATAGCACATTTCTTTATGACATATGGTTTTCTTTTACTGATTTTCTTAATATTGTGTCTAAAGAAAACCTACAGTTCTGAAAGTTCTAATTTAGAAATAATTATATTTTTGATGACAAGATATTCTCTATTTTTTAGATGTTACTTTGACATTCTCTAAAAAGTTATTTATTGAGACTCAGTCATATGTTGTTTACTATGTACCAGGCACTTTACATTCATCATAACATTTAACATGGAGTAGTCTGCTGATTTGACATCACCATTTTATAGGTAAAGAAACCAAAGTTCAAGGAGGTAAATTAATTTTTTCAAGACTCACAACTACTAAGAAATAAGACTGCCAGGGGCGCCTGGGTGTCTCAGTGGGTTAAGCCTCTGCCTTCAGCTCAGGTCATGATCCCAGGGTCCTGGGATTGAGCCCCACATCGACTCTCTGCTCAGCGGGGAGCCTGCTTCCCCCTCTCTCTCTGCCTGCCTCTCTGCTTACTAGTGATCTCTCTCTGTCAAATAAATAAATAAAATCTTAAAAAAAAAAAAAGAAATAGACTCCTGATTTTTACAAAGACCTGGATAAAAGTCCACATGCTCATTCCATTAAATTTCAGAGCTCTTTACCGGCTTCCACCTAAGTACCTTAATCATACACAGATGTCAAAGTTTAGCTCAAATAGCTTCCTGAAATTTAAAATTGTATGTAAGTCTCATGTTTCACCTTGGAAATTATTTACATTTTGTTTTCTAATATGTGACACGTTTAGAGTTGTTTTTTTAAAAATTCAAAATTATTTACATTTAGAGATAAATTTCTGTTTCCAGATGTAATGCTGTTTTATTCTGTTAGTTTATCCAATAATTATACAGAGACATGAACTTCCAAACTGATAGAGAATCTGTATATCAGTTTGGGAAGCACAAAACAGCACAATATAAGAAGTTAATGGTATGAAGAGGACCATGGGGGCAAAACTGGCTTGACACAGTAAAGGGATTTCCATGTAGGTGAGAAATGAGGTACAAATGAATGAACCTGTGCCAGATTGACTAGGGTGAAACCATAGAAAACATGAGTTACAGTAATTCCTTTTAATTACTTAAACCAGCCAATTTATTTGAAAGAGAATAGAAAACAACCAATCTATAAAAGTGAATCAATGCAATCCAACATATCCTTTATTAAATGATTAATAAAATTATTAGCATTAAGCTAGATGCTGGAATTGTGCAAATATTTATAAAACATAGTTGCTTCTCTCAAGATACTAACAACTGGGGAGAGGAGACAGACACATATGACTATAATTACATATAGTGTGATAAGTACCATAATAGAAATATTCAGAGGATACACAGGAAACATAAAAGAAAGTGTTGTATATGGGGATGCTGCCTTCTCTATGTTTTTAAGGATTTGGTACAGCATAAGTGTGGAAAATAACACACAGTTACAAAATAGCAGGATGTGTTTAGTGAATATTAAGTAATTTAGCAGGCCTTACTGCAAAGGAATGCTTATGCTAGGATAAAGTGTGCTGGGAGGAGTCGTATGCAAAGTGAAATAAAAATAATAAGGTTCCCTTTAAATATTCGCATGGCTTGCTGCATTTCTCTTTTATAAAACTCAATGTCCTTGTAATTACTTGTTCAGGGGCTGTCTTTTCTACTAGACTGCAAAATCAAAAATTGCAAGGGCTATGTCTTTGTCCTTTCCTGCTTAGCACAGTTCTTGACACATAGCATGCGTGAGGCTCTAGGAAATCTCCAAAGAAAGAAAAGGAAATACGTATTTGATATGGCACACCAGATAGACAGTGATTAAAAAGTCATAGTGAGAGAACTAGCATGTGGCAAACAGTATCTTTAGAAGACCTACTGGGAGTAATATGAGGGATGGTTTAGATGAAGTATCAATTCACATTCAGGACTCACTTCTAGGATGGTGAGAGGCTTACCATGTAAGCAAGAAAAGGATAAATGAGATATATGCCCAAGGTAAAATTGCTCAGAGTTTGGGAAGGTAGTTAAAAAAAAACAAAAACAAAAAACAAAAAACAAAACCCACACAAGATAGAAAGAAGACTAGATTATTAATTTCCATTCCAGAAATTAAAAAATTAATTTCTGAGGACAGGAGGAAAAGGACTTGGAAAAAGAGCTAGTTTGAGGGAAGGATTTAACAAGACTTGGTAAGAAATGTAATTTGAAATTACTGGGATTGTTATTGAAGTGATTTATCTGCCTCAGATCTTTTGTTGATTATTTCATCATTGATGTGTTAAAATTGCCTAGTTTAAGGATAATGCTGTAATTCTTTAACCTTGCTTTACTGATTAATACATCTGATTTTTGTTGTTGTTGCTGTTGTTAAGCCACAGTCTGTATGGTCCATTTATGATTGTGACTACTTTAAAAAAAAAAAAGTATGATCATTTTGCTTAGAAAAATGAATTCTTAGAGTCAAACCCCCTATTGTTCACACCGACTTCAATAAGAAGGAATTTACATCCTTTGGAAATAGCTTATGTCTTAATTAGATTGCTCTGGGTATGCCCTTGAAAATCTCCTTATCTAAACTAAACACTAAACAATAGAAAAGGAACTCTGGACACCTCCATAACACTATTTTTTTCTTACTTTCTTTCTTCAAGAAGTATTTCAAACCCGTTCTCTAGCTTTTTGTTTTGTTTTATTTTGTTTTAAAAGGAAAAAAACCTGTCTGGTCCACTCTATTTTGAAGATTTTTTTTTTTTTTCTCCAGATAATGAGGTCATGGGGCCTACAGGTCTAAATCAATAGCACAAGCACATCAAGTTTTCTTAAGCCCTGGATGAAATGCAGAAGGAGACCAATTCAAAGACTCAATCTTTCTTCAAAGGTTTTGCTTCCCAGTGACCAAATGAGGATTACAATAACGTTTACTTTGCTCTCTCCTATGATCAGAATTTTTCAAGTTGATTTTAGAGTATAGTGGACCTGGTTTCAATTTCACTTGCAAAGTAAATTCTTAGCAAGAGAGAAAAAAAAAGGATATATTTTTTTAAAGATGCTAGAAGAATCATAAGTGAAGCTAGGTAAAATAAGAAAAAATATAAACTTTTGACAAGAAGGTAAAAATAAAAAATTAAACCTGCAAGATGTATTCTTACGATATACTTTTTTTTTTTTTTAGAAAGAAGACAAAATATTAAGAGTGAATGAGGAATATTTGAAAGTGAAGGGACTATGACAGGGAAAAAGAACAATAACAAAGATATTTGATTCTAAAAGCTCAAGGAGAATACTTTTTATGAAATGAATTTGGGAAATGGTATAGAGACCTAGAAAAGTGGCACCAGGGCAACACTGATGTTTTCCTCTTATTATATAAAAGTTGTAAAAAGCAAATATTGAGATAGTAATGGAAAAACATATGATTACACTGAAATCCTATTTCTCAAGACTAAAGTTTATGGTACAGGGCCTACAGGTTGCTGTATAATGAATTTTATTTTATTAGGTTATGTTAGTCACCATAAGGTACATCATTAGTTTTTGATGTAATGTTTCATGATTCATTGTTTGCATATAACACCCAGTGCTCCATGAAATCCGTGCCCTCCTTAATACCCATCACCAGGCTCACCAATCCCCCACCTCCTCCTTTCTAAAACCCTCAGTTTGTTTAAAGAAGCCTGACAGTAATATGTCCAAGTTTAGACAAACTTTTATTGTACAGGTTATAAATGTATAGTTCTTACTTATAATATGGGAGAAATTCTTGCCTCTAATTATAAATGTAGATGGACAAATAGTCTAGTTTTCTCATATTCAAAAAATATGTGTTGATATATATTTTATAATAATCTTTAGACATTGTTTTCCAAATCATACCATAGAACATTAATTAATGATGCTGGGTAATACTTCTAAGACTTGTTTTAATCAAACCTCTCTTGCCCCATTTTACATTAAATCAGCTTGCATGAACTGAACATATTCAAACAAGATGTTTCGTGATATTCAGACATGATGAATAAGGAAGTATGATGTAGCCCATACCTCCAAGGCACTTAGAATTGAAGCAAGTGTTCCGTAAGGGAAACAACCATGGTTCCGGAGCCAGAAAATCTGAGTTCAAGATCCAATAATGACATCTAGAGTTTGAAATTGTGAAAGGACTTTATTATTTGTGCCTGAGGATTTTTTTTTCATTTTTAACATGACGACATTAATACTCTAAGTATATTATAAGAAGATCGAGAGAATGAAAGTAAAATATACTGCTATATCATTGTACATAATGACATGTATCTTTTGCCTCCTTATTGATCATAATGGCCTTTCTAAAAAAGGAGAAAAATGATAATGGCAGATGTTTCCTTTTTTTTTTTTTTTTTTTTACATATGCCCACCTAGTTTTTCCCTAAAAATGACAACGGAACTTGATCCTCTTAATTTTCATTAGTCAGAGTGATCAGCCATTTTATTTCTTGAATATTAGTGCTTGAATATCTGCCTTGAATCCTGACCTGCTAATCGCAGCTCTGCTAGGATACAGCCAAGGCCCCTGTTAGTGACTGGGACCTAAACATATATTGCCATGTCAGCCAAACCTGTTTCATCTTCTTCCGGCAGAGTCTCTCATTCATATTTTCATTTCTTAAATTGGAGAGGAAGGATATTTTTTATTAATTGTGGTTGAGAGTTAATAGTATATTTAAGATGTACTTTCACAAATAGGGGGAAGCAAAATTATGGACCAAATAAGAAGAGAAAAAAGGAGAGTGGTTTGGTACACCTGGTGGACTACTTGGTATCCAAAGACAAAGAAGTTGTTTAACACATGTAGTTTTTAAATACACATCCCATTTTGAAAGGCAGAACAGAATATATTCTGCCCCATATCAGCACTCCTATGGTGGGATTTGGATTCATGGATACTTTTCATGAGCTCTGGTATGCTCCATTATCTTCCTGACTTAATATGCATCACCAAATTGTTACTTTCCTGGCTTATATCTCTCTCAGATTACTGTAGAATGAAATGATCACATGAGAAATATAGAAGCTCTTCTCCAACACACTTAAGATACTTGTTCATAGTCACTGGGTAGGTCATGAGCATCAGGGAGATTCAACATAGACTGGGTATGACAAAAATGTGGAACTAGGGAAAATACCCACGGGAAGGAGTAGTCCTGGAGTTACTGGAAATGATGACACAGGGTGAATCTCTAAAAAGGCAAAATAACCATCAGGTTGACTATGCCATTGCTTTGAAAGAGAGCAGGCTCTAATTCTCTAATTTTCCCATGTGTGGGAATGACACATCAGAAATTAAGCAAAAGTACATTTCTTGAGTATATCTTCCTGTGGTTTTAACACTGGCTATCATTCTTCTAACACTGCTAACTTATATACAAAACAGTGTCCTGGGTATTCTCTCAGGGGTTCCACAATTCTTTGGATTACAGACTGGCTGCCAGAATATTGATAAGATCAGGAAGAATATGAAATTTTAGTTTATAAACCACACTTGTTCTAAAAGAGACAGAGGTGTTACAAGTGGACAAGGATAGATAATTCTTTTTTTAAATTTTTTTCTTTTAACAACTTTATTTATTTATTTGACAGAGAGAGAGAGATCACAAGTAGGCAGAGAGGCAGGCAGAAAGAGGGGGAAGCAGGCTCCCTGCTTAGCAGAGAGCCCGATGTGGGCCTTGATTCCAGGACCCTGAGACCATGACCTGAGCCGAAGGCAGAGGCTTAACCCACTGAGCCATCTTGGCACCCAAGGGTAGATAATTCTTAAAAAGGATTTGTCATAGGAAGCTTTGGAGCAAATGCTTTTCCCTACCGTAAGACTGACATTTTATTAGGTACTCAGGTGGAAAAAGTAAATAGAGACTTTATGGTTTTTACATTCTAATTGAAGGTGTGGTTGGTCACCTCAGTAAGTGAAAAATCTGTATCACAGAACTATCCACTGGTGTTAGTAGGAGATTGTTTCTGTGAAACAAGAGTGCTATGTGTGTCCTCTAGTGTTACTATCAGCTATAGGAAAAAAGTATTGGTCATTGTGATGGTGTTTAAGAGATATTCTAGGAGTGAAGTTTAAGCAGATAAAGGTCTGTTCAAACTTTTTAAATCTATTCTTAGTGATAGTGGGTGTTCAAATATCAGAAAAGTTATGTGTTTAAAGAAGGATCATTACCCATCCTTCTGTACTGCATTTACAAATGTGAAAAGTCTTCAATGCCTGCCATGTAGAGAAATGGCCCAGTTATAGCCCTTGAAGCAGGTGTTCTGGCAAAAATATACAGCTTCCCTTTTTATAGAAAAAAAAATAACCTTAATATTCTAGGACAACTTCCACATCATTTTATATCTCAATGTAGATATGATTTTTTTTTTTTTTTTGCCCTGGGTTGTGTGTTCTGTCACAACAAACCACTCCTTTGCTTGGAGAATTAAGCATGTACCTGTGAGGAATTTCCTGATCTGAAATAGTCTTTTACTTTAGGAAAATAGATATAATATAATGCATGTCCAAAGTGGAATATTAAAAGAAAGAATATGTGAATTTAGCAATGAGTACTGTATGAGAAGCAAAATGGAGACAGAAAGTCAAAGGGAGGACAAAATGGAAAAGCAGTTGGTAAGAAGACAATGACTGAAATGAGCTTCTGGAGGCAAATATCCTGGGTTTAAAGCTAGATTAGCCACTCAATAGTGGAAAGCAATAGGCATAGCCTTTAAACTCTTAGTGTCTGTTAAAAAGAAGATAAAAATAAGTTGAGGCACTTATGCTAAGCCCCACACCACCAAACCAAGACTTAATTACAGTTTCAGCTCTCCCAGAAATGGAATCTTAAACCAATCAGGAATTGAATAAACAGTACTAGTTATGTAATCTGCTTGATAGACCTCTGCATTCCTCTAAAGGAAAGTGACCTGGCAATAACCAACCAGCTTTGTTTTGCCTTGTCCCACTCCTTCCTGACTGCCAAAGTCTTTCATTTTGTATAACTTCTTGAAGCTTCTTTCTGCTAGATTAGATGCTGACAAATCATGAATTGTTAAATAAAGCCAATAAGATCTTTAAAATTTACTCAGTTGAATTTTGTTTTTTAGTATGTCCTAACTTCTTAAACTGTAAAACAGGAATGATAAGAGTGCCTGTTTATCAGGGTTTCTATGAGGGTTAAATATGTCTTAATACTTGAAAAGTAGTTTAAAAGTTTCTTGCATATCATAAGAATCACATAAATATGTTTAATAAAAATATTTACAGAAGTTGGACAGGAGATGCTATGGATAAAATAGGAAGATACAGAAAATTATCTTTGCATAGATGGTAACAGACTTTTACCAAATGGTTTATCTGTGTACTCAGGGCATGCATATTTACAAGGTACAATGCTGAGTAGGTATGGAGTGTTTCAGCTCAGACATTCTTTTTTATTCCCTTCAGCTTTCAGACTTTACTAATTATATTGCTCCCTACTCAGGAATCAGCATAGATTAAGTCACCACAAATATCATTGCCATTTATTACTTGTGACATGAATACAATCTGAGTGCACTGTACTTACTTGGAAATCATAGAACCCCCAGGACTCAGTCACATTTGAGCATATTCAATTTTTGTATGCAATTCAGTCTAAGCAAGCATGAAGCTCATTGTGTCATTCATTTTTAACATCAGTGATACTATGTGGCAATATTGTATGATGCTAATATTGACACTCTTGGGCACTATTCTGTATCTATGAAAGCTTGCTTATAGAGTATCCTGTTCACACTCATATCTGCTGTAGTCAAAGAGCAAAGCAGACTTCTGTAACTAGGGGCAATGTATTACCCTTCATCCCCAAGAAGGTGTCATCAAATAACTTCATCCTCATTGAAAGCTTTCAGCCTATCAATGGCTAGATGTCTCCCAAGCATTTAAATGAGATTTTTCTCAAGCATATAAAAAAATCAATATGATAAATATAATCACCATAACATGACTTAAAAGATAGGTCTAGGTTATTGTTATGTAGCCAGTTCATCAAGAGATGCCATTTATCATTCTTTCCCCCCAAAATTCACAGATAAAATACTCCGGTAAACTTAGTATCTTAACTTCAATCTAATTTGTTTTCTTGGGAGGTAGGGTAACTAAATGTTTTCCTAGTATTGACACCCTATCTGGGAGAAATAGCTAAAAGAATTATTCTCTTGAATTGAAATGTTCTTTGGGAAAAGACTAATGATATACCAGTGTCATTGCTACTTATCCATGTGTCTGACCCCTTTTGCCATAATTCTTCCCTTGCTCCATTCAAATTTTACTTGTCTCAACTTGACTTTGCCTCCACGGGTAGGAGTTGTTGGTTTAATTACACTGTCCTTGCACAAAGATGGTAGGAGGGATAGATTTGTTGGACCGTCCCTTATTTGCATTCTCAGGGAGAAAGGTCACGACTTCAAGGATAAAGGAAAATGGGGAAATTACTAAACAGTACAGAAATATCTATAGTCATATTACAAGACAAAATTTTGCTCTCCAGCTCAATGTTCTTCTAAGAATATGTCCAGTCAAACTTAGAGTATTGAAATAATGTGCTGACTAGTAATGCCATTCTCAATGAATATACCAATATTAGAAACAGGTGAAAAATTAACAAAAGACCAAAAAAAAAAAAAAAAAACCACACACAAATTTATGTTCCTCAATAGTGAAATAGAAATGTAAATTCATGAATCATTTCTTTTTTAGACCATCAAATGGATACCTATTTTAATAGTAATGTTTTATAATTATTTAATTATATACTATTGGTAGAATATAAATATTACAATGTCTGACAAAATTCCTTGATGTACAGAATCTACTTTGATATAATAATTTTACCTTAATGTCTCTTAAGGAAGTGATAAGAGAGTTTGTCATCCTTTTGCATGTTGACAAAATTATTTTGTTTTACCTATGCTATGAAAATAAGTGTTACTAAATAAGTAGGTGACTCTGGTTAGCTAGCCTTCTGGATAGCAATATAATTAATCTCTCTTTTATAATAAATGTTTCCTTCAACAAAACAAAACACAATACTTTAATGGACCTTGATGGAATGGACCTTTAGTTATGAATGACAAGGACTCCTGTATAAAAATGGTGTGTGATTGTTGCTTAATTGTCCTATGTAATGAAGTGTGAGTGTTTTGATGTGTCAGGCATAGCCAGGGAAATCATGTAGTTGATAATAATAAAAAATAAAAAATAAATAAAAGGAAGAACAAAGGACTGGAAAGAGGAGGTGAGGATGCAGAGGTGGTAACATTCAGTCTGAGAGTGAATGCTGGGGAGCCTGGGAAAAAACTGTAGACAAGCAGAAAATTGTATGTTGTGGGAGTTCCTAAGTATTGTAGAATATATGATGTTCAATTTTAAATAATTTGCCGTGCCATATGTAATCTTCTCCATTTCTTTCATTTAATAAAAATCACCCAAAAGAACAATCTTCTGGTGCTCTGAAGAATGGGACAATTTTCTCCAAATTAGGGGATACATGAGGAGGGGGAATGCCAGTCATTGAAGGTATGATATTAATAACATATAGAGACTAAAAGGGAAAATATACTAGAACATGAGAAAATATGTCAACATAACTTTAAGCATAAACAAATTTCTTAAGAAGAACATTGTAACTCTCATAGTATTTGAAATAGAGACTTAGGGTATCTTTATTTTTTGTTGTTTCTATTTTTTTTCTATTTCTATTGTTTGTTTTTGTTGTTCATTTGTTTCTAATATTAATGTGAAATCCAGAGTTATCTATTTTTTCCTCATGCTAATAACAATTTGAAAAAACAACATAAATATGAAAATATTTGAAAACTGTAAAAACAGTTACAATTATTTCATATGTTGCAATAATAGGCATTCATGTATTTGTATCTAGTTAATAATAAAGAAAGCTTAAAAAGTCACCAGTGGGGAAAAAAGTTACATATAAAATCTTATCTGATAATACATTGTATACACATCACCTTTTAAAAAAAAAAGACTATTAAAATGTACAAAAATTTTAATGAGACATTATAACAGACATTTTAATGCTTTTCCAAATATTTATTTCCTTTCTATAGTATAGATTTATTCCTGCTATAATCAGAAAATGTTATTTAAAAAATCACATTCATCAATATATTCTTATCCATGGCAAAATAAAGGTATTTGTTTTGTTTTGTTTTGTTTTTTGCTAACACTTTATTATCTGTTTATTTATTTGTTTTTATTTATTTATTTTTTTAAAGATTTTATTTATTTATTTGACAGACAGAGATCACCAGTAGGCAGAGAGGCAGGCAGAGAGAGGAGGAAGCAGGATCCCTGCCGAGCAGAGAGCCCGATGTGGGGCTCTATCCCAGGATCCTGGGACCATGACACGAGCCAAAGGCAGAGGCTTTAACCCACTGAGCCACCCAGGTGCCCTATTTATTTATTTTTATTTCATTGTTACACTGTACAAAACCAAGAAAAAAATGTCTGAGAATAAGAGTTGATTTCAGGTTGGGGAAAAATAGTCTTTGGTCTACCATATGTGGTAAAAATCATAGTGGGACCTGGGAATTGTCAACAGCAGAGAATGAGATATTGGAATGTTGCAAATTAATGGGAATTTTGCAAAATCATTACTCATATTACAGCATCAAATAAACTAAAAAAAGAGAAAGATTTTCAAATGTTTCTAATTTATTTTTTCAGACATTTCTTTTAAATAGGAAATAAACTTGGATTTAAAAGTTGAAATCAATGAAAAACTAGATTCATTTCATGCAATTCTACTCTATAATTTTTTAAATCACATTGACTCCATAAATATGTATTCTTAATGCAACAGCACCCACTTGTTATAAGGAAATTATTGAAGCTCAAATTTGTAAAACTATTTCTATTATCTATCCCAAAACCTAAAGGAAGAAATAACAACACTTTTCATTTATTTTACACTAAATGTGGGAAAGTATGTCATCTATCCAATTTTCAAGGTTCCTTGCTGTAGGGATAATGCTTTTGTTTTCCAATCACTGCTCTAAAGACTTGTGGGTAGTAGAATCAGAAAACATGCAAACTTGAAATTGACATGCTTTGCAGAATCTGAGATGGAATGTTTCTCTGCCTATCAGTTCAGGCAGAACATATAATTATTTTCACATCTCACAGGAGTAGTCCTTTCAGTGTTAGATTTTCTTAATGCTCTGAGTTGGCAATGACAAGGAGAAAAAGAAGAAGGAAAAAAACACATTTGGGGACTGTCATTTGCAGTCAATTCTTTGAAACTAATTTTGGAATGACTTTTAAATTCTGCAAAACATTTATCACAATTCTCATGATGGAGAAAACAGTTATTTCACAGTTAAATTTGCCATAAAGTTTTCCCAACTCTTTGTCTTATTTTTGACAGGCTATTTTCAGGAATGTCATCACCATAGGGAAGGTAGTAGAAGTGTGGCTGCTGTCCTAGGAAGACTACCATTAATGCAATCTCCTTGTCTAATTCTATAATGGCTTTAGATATTGAGATATTGACTATGGCATAGGTACTTGCGTAGATAAAAATCACAATGACATTATCATTGCAAACTTTTAGACTCAATTTGCAAACTGGAAAATGATTGACATTTGGATCCCATGAAAATTATTTTCTCTGTTAGCAGCACAGTTTGTGGTTAGATCCTGTAGGTAGTTCAATATAAAATGTCTTGTTAAGAAGAGTGAAAATAGTTAATACCATGGTACTGAAACTATGCTAAAGTGTTGATGTATAATGAAACATAAGTAAATTAATGGATCTGTGGCAAATCTACAGTCTGATCACACACCTGTCTCTAAAACATTCATTTAACACTTGCTGCAAATTAAATACTTACAAAAAATTTTTACTGCAGGTCATATAGCAGGGAAGTAACCAGGTTATTTCTTTTGTGTTCTGAAAAGATATACATACTGAATGAGAATATGAAATGCAAAAGAGGATCTTACTGATAATGATGTAAGCTCTTAATATTCTTTACATAGATGTTAAGCAAAGAATGAAGCTAGAATGAAGCCCACTGATACAATTCTTGGTGTAACTCTCTGAAGATGAACCCTGAAGGCTTATTTTGAGACAAATTCTGTCAGTTGTGAAAACTACTGAATAGTGATCTAAATAGTAATTATTCTCAAAACATTGCCAGTGGTTACATTAGAAGAAATCACATAGGATCTCAAATTTATCATTTGAAAAACTCTTTGTATGTTGTTTTCACTGAAATTAGAAAGAACAACCTTCACAAATACTGAATTTTTAATATTATGAATAGAATAAAGTCCTAAAACTTGAGAACTTAGCACAGTGTCTTTTGCAATCTATAGCCACTCTACACTTTGTATTGATTTACTACCACTTTCTCTTCACACTTGGCCTTTCACTATGTCATACATTTAGAATCAACCAATACTTTTTGCACTTCCATTATTCCATGTATTTTTGTGTGTATGCTGTTATCTCTGCATGTGCAAATTCTTTCCAAGAAACTTAAAAATGATGAATTGCTATTTATTCTTTAAAACTCAGTTCTGAGAAATCTTTCCTGACAGCACAAGATAGCCATCCTTCCCTGGTTTGCACTATAGCATTTTGCAGTATTCTATTAGCATGAGAGCCATTCTAAAGGTCTTTTATATGAGAGCTGACATTTTCCTATCAGAACTACATTTAAGATGATACATTCCTTCTATTAGGGTAGTCTCCCAGTTCACCTGCACTTCTAAGTCATTGACATGTCTCTCTCCCATTATTTTCTATATTCCCCTGATGACACAATACAAGAAAAGAGGAGTTATGATAAATTCTATTACATCTTTTTTGCCAATTTTTTTGCCCCATGCTACCATCATCACCACTTTCAACCACTAGCAAGAAAGAAGTTCAGGGGTGGATTTATGATTATTTCTCAACTAACCTTTCACTAATAATTCTGAATTTTTAGAGATTTTATTTATTTACCAGAGACAGCAAGAGAGCAGGGAGAGCACAGAGGGAGGGGGATAATAATTCTGAATTTCTGAGATTACAAATACAATCTTATAATTTTTTTTATTTTGAATCAAGTCATTAAACAATAACTGATAAGATTTTAGTAAGAACTTAGAAGAATTAAAACAGGAATACAGGAGGTTTTAAAAATAGATCATTTAAAAATGATCTAATAAGATATCTATTATGACCCAGACTGCTCTTCATCATACAATGAAAAGAAAATTGAAGTAAAGTGAAGCTCCTTACCCCAATTTTAGGTCAATTATTTTGGAGTCGTGTCAAAAGAGGAAAAGTTAAAACATAACTTTCTCAGTAGCAGAGCTTATGAAATTAATATAGAAACCCAACCACAAGTCTATCATGCAGGAGCTTAATGGTTTAACAAATATTTACCAAGAATCTAGTTTTATTTAGGAAAAGCATTTATAAAAGAAAGTATTTTAGTCTTCAATTTAGTATTAATGTTGTGAATTATTAATTTCTATATTCCTTATAGAATTTGAGAAAGTATTATTAAATTAAAAAGTTGAGAATGACAACTCCTGTGCACTGTTAGTGAGAATATAAATTGGTGTCACCATTGTGGAAAATAGTGTGGAGGTACCCCCAAAAATTACAATAGAAATACCATATGATCCAACAATTCCATGATTGAATATTTACCCAAAGAAAACAAAAACACTAATTTGAAAAGATATATGCATACCTTGTATTCACTGCAGTATTTTTTACAATAGCCAGCATATTTTCACTATAGATATGGAAGTAACCCGAGTGTCTAACAATAAATAAATGAATAAAGAAGTCATGGTATATACAATGGACTATTATTCAGACATAAAAAAGATGAGATCTTGCTATTTGTGACAATGTGGATGGACCTAGAGGGTAATATGTTAAGTGAAATGAGAGAGAAAAATATCATAGGAATTCACTCATATGTAGAACCTAAAAACGTGAAACAAGCGGAAAGCAAAAACAAACCTATAAATACAGAAAACAAACTGATATTTGCCAGAGAGAAGAGTGTTGGGAGATAGCCAAAATGCTTGGAGGGGAATAGGAGATACAGGCTTCCAGTTATGGAATGAATATATCACAGGAATAAAAGGTATAGCATAGGGAATATAATCAATTTACATTGTAATAATGTGGTATGATGACAGATGTTAGCTATACTTGTCGTGAGCATAGCATAACATATAGACTTGTCACATCACTATGTTGTACCCCTGACACTAATGCAACATTGTGTGTCAACTATACTTCAATTAAAAAAAGTTAAGAATGGCATCACCAAGATGATGACATAAGTTGTTCCTTTCTTCATTCCACCTCACAAAGGAGAGCAACTAACAGTTATTAAAAAATAAGACATCACTAAGAGAATCCTGGACATGGAGATGAGGCTGAAACACTTCTCCTACACTAGAATGGAATGCTTTAGAAGGGTAAGAAAAGCAGACACAAATTGACCACATTGACCATCCCAGGCCAGCACAACACCATGTGAAGCCTCCCCTAAGACCAGGTTTTCTGGTGGGAAAAAAGAGAACGCAGGGGGATACCGAGACTCTTCCCTGCATTGTGGGCCACTTTGCAGCAACACATACTCAGATATGGCACCATGGGGGATTCAGGTGAATCCATAGGACTCAACCACTTATTGTTGTGGTTGTTGTTGTTCTTCTTCAAAGATTTTTATTTATTTATTTGACAGAGATCACAAGTAGGCAGAGAGGCAGGCAGAGAGAGAGGGGGGGAGGCAGGCTCCCCGCTGAGCAGAGAGCCCGATGTGGGGCTCTATCCCAGGACTCTGAGATCATGACAGGAGCTGAAGGCAGAGGCTTAACCCACTGAGCCACCCAGGAGCCCCATTGTTGTTGTTGTTAACATATAACGTATTTCTTTTTCAGGGGTCTTTTTCACCTGTCTGTGAATCATCAGTCTTACATGATTCATAGCACTCACCATAGCACATACCCTCTTTAAACATAACCCAGCCACCCTATCTCTCCCCTCCCAGCCCCCAGCAACCTTCAGTTTGTTTCCTGAGATTGAGTCTCCTATGTTTTTTTCCCTCCCCAGTCCCATCTTGTTTCATTTTTTCCCTCCCTGCCCCCCATGACAACCTGTCCTGCCTCTCAAATTCCTCATATCAGAGAGATAATATGATAATTGTCTTTCTCTGATTGACTTATTTTTCTTAGCATAATATCCTCTAGTTCCATCCAAGTCATTGCAAATGGCAAGATTTTGTGGGTTTTTTTATGTCTGCATTATATATATATATATATATATATATATATATATGCATATATAATGTATGTTTAGTATACATTATATATAGTATTTATTTATCTTATAATATATGTATAGTATTTATTTATCTTATATATACTATGTATTTATACTTATATATACTAAGTATTTATTTATTTTATATATTACATATAGAGAGATATATATCTCTATATATATACCACATCTTCTTTATCCATTCATCTGTTGATGGACATCTTTTTTCCATAGTTTGTTGTGGACATTGCTGCTATAAACATTTGGGTGTATGTGCCCCTTCATTTTACTGCATTTGTATATTTAGGATAAATACCCAGTACTGCAATTGTGGGTCGTAAGGTAGCTCTATTTTCAACTTTTTGAGGAACCTCCATAATGTTTTCAGGAATGGCTGCACCAGTTTTCATTCCTACCAAAAATGTAGGAAGGTTCCCCTTTCTCCATATCTTCATCAACATCTGTCATTTCCTGACTTATTAATTTTAGCCATTCTGACTGGTGTGAGGTGGTATCTCATTGTGGTTTTGATTTGTATTTCTCTGATGCTGAGACTTTTTCATATGTCTGTTGGCCATTTGGATGTCTCCTTTGCAGAAATGTCTGTTCATGTCTTCTGCCCATTTCTTTTTCTTTTTTTTTAAATTTTTTTAGTGTTCCAAGATTCATTGTATATGCACCAACACCCAGTGCTCCATGCATATTAAGTGCTCCTTAATACCCATTTGACAGTCTTAGTTGGGTACAGAACTAAGCCAGCCATCCTATCCACCTGTTCTCAGCCACCAACCACCCCCCCATCCCTGTCCTCAAAGCTCTAAGAGTTGCTTTGCCCAGAAATAGACCATAATAACAGTCCCCTAGGAATGGGAAAATATATTTTCAAATCATGTATTTGATAAGGGATTAATATCCAAAATATATTAAAAACTTATACAACTCAACAGCAAAAAACACAAATAATCCAATTAAAAATGGGCAAAGGACCTGAATAAACATTTCTCCAAAGATATAGAAAAAGCTAACAAATACAGGAAATCTCAACATAACTAGTCACTAGTAAAATGCAAATTAAAACTACAATGAGATATCACCTCATGCTTGTTAGACTAGCCATTATCAAAAAGATAAAAAATAAAAAAATGCTGCTGTGGGTGTGGAGAAAAGAGAACCCTTGTACACTGTTGGTGAAGTTTAAGTTGTAAGGCCAGTATGGAAAAGAATATGGAAGATCCTAAAAAAATTAAAATCAGGACTACCATATGATTTGGTAATTCCACTCCTGGGAAAATATCCAAATGAAAGGAAAATACTAACTCAGAGATATCTGTACCCCATATTCATAGCAGATTACTTAAAACAACCAAGACATGGAAATGACCCAAGTGGCTATAGGTGGATAAATGGATAAAAACATTTGGAATATATTTACACAATGGAATATTATTCAGCCATAACAAAGAAATCCTACCATATGCATCAACATAGTTGGATCATGAAGACATTATGCTAAGTAAAATAAATCAGAGAAAAATAAATACTGTGTGACCTTACTTATGTGTGGAACCCAAAACCAAACTCATACAAAGAGATCAGATTTAGATTACCAGAGACACAGAGTAGGGGTAGAGGAAATTGAAGGAAGATGCTCAAAAAGTATAAACTTTCAATTATAAGATAAATAAACAATAGAGTATAATGTATAACATGATGAATATAGCTAACACTGTTGTATCATATGTAGAAAAGTTGTTAAGACAGTAAATTCTGAGTTCTCATAATAGAGAAATATTTATCCAGTTTTTTTAATTTTCTTTTTATTATACTTATATGAGATAGATATTAGCTGAACTTGTTTTGGTAATCACGTCTAGTATGTGTAAATCAAATGATCATGCTATATGCCTTAAACCTACACAATGATGTTAGTTAAATATCTCTCAATAAAACCAGAAAAAAAAGTTGAAATGCAAGTCATACATTATAGTCTTATTTTATAAATATATATATGTATATATATTTATAAATGTATAGCATTCTCAATTATCTCATTTCATAAATCTGCACATGAGGGGAGCTTTGGTGGCACCATCGGTTAAGCATTCAACTCTTGGTTTTGGTTCAGATCATGATCTCAGTGTTGTGAGATTGAGTCCCACATGGGGCTCCACACTTGGTAAGAAGTCTGCCTGAGATTCTCTCCCTCTCTCCCTCTGCCCCTCCCACCTGTGCCGTCTCTCTCTAAAATAAATAAATAGATAAATAAATCTTTAAATATATATAGCAAATAATATATAATTTTATTTTATAAATAATATGTATTCTAAATATACACATAAAATTTCTGAAATATAAATTGATACTTCTCATTTTTCTTCTTAGTCTTTTCCCTTTTAAAAATAATTTCTATTTTTATCACCTCAAAGGAATGATATGAGAATGTACAAAGAAACAAAGAAGTTTTCTTGATTTAGTTTCCAAAATAAAGTCAAAATAAATTATTTAGTCAAAAGATTTGAGGTTTTAGGAGGGCAATATTTAGTTTCCTTTCTCATCTATCAAAACTAGTAAAGGTTTTCCCAGGATTGGAGAAGGGATAATTAACCACAAATTGCTGGGAATATAGATGTCAGTGAATATTACTTAGAGCTCTTGCATTTTGCATTCTTTTTCCAGCTCCATGGAGAGTGTCTAGGCACAGAGATTTTAATAAGCCAGAGCAGTGGAGAGAATTTGAATCATTGTTTTCCTTCAGCCATCACACAGAAGTGTCTAGTTTAGACAACAAATACAGCAAATGGTCTAAATTGATCAATGCCTAATACCAGGACAGGTGATGGCTGACTCAAAACATGCAGATATGGATATGGATATGGAGACGGTCAGAGACTGGTGTAACCCACACACATGCGTTGGTGCCATGCAAGCCCTCCAACATTTAGATTTGATTCCAAGGTAAAGGAGGTTGGGCTAAATTTAGTCTTATCTACTCTGGCAGAAAAGGATTTTACATTTATGATAAGTCCTCTTCTAACCTCTTCAGCAGCTACTAATACAGTATAAATAAAATTGTCTCCTGTCTGACTTCTTTTGTTCATAGTGGGTAAACAATCACTTTTTCTCCACTCCTTTCTTAAGTATTTTTAATAGGGAAAACTAAGTTTAAGGGAAAAGGTAACTACTTTTGGGGGTTCAGTGAACAATGAATAGTGAAATTTGTCCTGCCTACACAGATTCTAAGTGGACTTGATGTCCATTTCTCAAGATTGAATAGTCTTGTCTGAGTATTTTTACTAATGTTTAGATTCACTACTTTTTTAAAAAGATTTATTTATTTATTGTAGAGAGAGAGAGTGCACACATGTGGGGATAGAGGTCGAAGGAGAGGGAGAGAAAAATCTCCAGACTCTCTGCTGAGCATAGTACCCCCTCCACCCCACAATGTGGATCTCAATCCCATGAGCTTGAGATGATGACCTGAGCCAAAATCAAGAGTTATATGCTTAACCAACTGAGCCCTTCAGGTGCCCCAGGATTCATTATTTTTAACTTCACCTTTTCTGGAATCTTCCAGGAGATGTTAAAAAAAATGATTTATCTTTTGATTTTTTCTCTGAGCCATTGGTTGTTTTTGCCATGAGAGTAAAATTTAAATGTTCACACAGAGACACACAGACACACAGACACACACACACACACGAAATATATATGTGAGGTGATGTACTCATTAATAACACAAATAACTACCTAAGGAGGTCCTCAGATTTTTAATATTTTTAATATTCTCTTCTGAACTATTTAAGAGTCTATCACAGGCAATAGTTTTGTTTTACTTGAGAAAAATTAGAGTCAGTGACTGAGTCATTTAGAAATCTTTATCACTTTTCTTTCTCTAAATTTTTTTTGTAAGCTTTTGTGGTTATGCTCTAGCCCAAGGATTAGTATTTTGTCTTCAGCTTTCACAGTTAAGTATATTCAGCAAATACCACCACCAACAACAACAATAACAACAACGTCTTTAATTGTGTGATTACCTTAACAATGTGTATTCTATACTATTTCTTTTTTGTATCTCATTTAAAAATATTGCTCATTACTAAAGTGACCATAAATACCAGCTTTCACAGGAAAATTCTGGTTTGTCTATTGACAAAGTGTAATTACTAATAGCATCTTATTTTTCTCTCAGAAGTTTCTCATGTTGTATAATAAATTATTATCCTAGTTAAGATCCACTAAACTAGTTTCACAACCCACTAACAGTTGTAACCCAAACATGTGAGTGTCTATCTCCTAGATATTTTTTGCATCTCAGAAAACAATTCCAGTTTCATCTTCCACCACAGAATGAATAGTGCATCACTATTACCTGAAAACTTCCTTCATTTGTTGGTGACATACATGGGTCTGGGCTATATAGGTATGTTTTTGATAGCACGTGATTCTTAAAAATGTAGATAGCAGTGTCATTAAATTATCAGAATGTACATAAGTTTTGCTTTCTTTTAAAGAAAATCAGTGCTTAAAAAAGAAAGTATTAAAAATCACCTTATATATCCTATAATATTTTTGTGTTATCTTTGGAATTGCTTTGAAATTAGTCTCCTTGATAAAATTATAAAATCTGCAATTTCACTCCTGGGGCAAAT
The DNA here is from genome assembly GCA_004024625.1 of Mellivora capensis. NCBI lineage: Eukaryota > Metazoa > Chordata > Mammalia > Carnivora > Mustelidae > Mellivora > Mellivora capensis. Next base: position 24,424 of record PISX010021969.1, read on the forward strand.
GCTCTAGGCTGGCTAAACAAATACCAGTGACAATATTTACAGCCTCTTCTCTTCATTTTCCCTCATTGGGCCAAACTTGGATCACAATTTTGGTCAATAATATACAAGCAGAAGTCCTACAAGAAAAATGTATCTTTTTTTTTTAATCACTCACTTTCACTAATTCACATTCTGCCTTTTGCTCAGTGTTCTTCATTCCCTCAGGAAAGGACAAAGGGGCAGCTTTCACTAAGTAATCATAATATGGTACATGATAAGAGGAAGATTTATATACTAAGAATGAATGGCCAGAAGATGGGAGGGCCTTTGTTCCCTGGCAATGTTGGATTGCTTATCCCCAGATAACTTACTGTGTAAAACAAATAGACTTCTATCTCGTTAAGCCCATAGTAGGACTTTCTGTTATCTGCAGAATATAAAATGCAGATAGGTATTTTATGTCAGAAATGGATGTTGCAAGTGACAGAAACTAAAATGTGAGTTATCTCATTGGGGGAGAAGAGGGAAGTAAGGAATTAAATAGTATGTACCCCATAGTCCCAGGCTGAGAAATAAGTAAACCTTGTTTAGAAGTGACAAATATTTGACAAAATGTTTGCTTACTGTATCTTGCAAAACAGAACATTCATCTTCTGTGGTGTTAGGGGAATTTGTGCTATGATTTATTATTCCCAGAAAGTCCTTATAAGAAAACAATGTATTCAAACTACAGCTAGCCATAAACTTTATATATGCATGTATCCTCCCTCATTAAAAATATTGTAAATATTAAAAGTTAAAAATAATTTCTGTCTATTGCTTTAAATCAATAGACTTTCTTATCAAAATCAATTCACACTAGTTATTATGGTAGTTCTTAAGAGGATATACAATACAAATTATGAAAATCTTGAAGAATCACCCACATGTGATTGCCAAATGTGCACTTCTTTTTAGTCACAGTCTCTGTACTTTTGTTCAAAATTTTGTTCCAGGAAGTCACAGAACAAAAGTTTTCAAAGGTAGGGAAATGCTAATAAGGATGTTTCAGTAAATATTTACTAGAGGTACTCCTAATAAAGTATTTTTGTGAACCATTCAACTTTAGGAAACAGCACCTCAAAACCTGTATCTGTAATGAAACTTTAAGAGGAAGAGACTTTGATCTTAAAAAGGGAAGGGAGTCTAACTGACCTGAAAAAGAATGCTAAGATTCATGCTATGGCTTTGGGAGATAGCTTTGTCAGTTATCTTTCAATACAGAGCACTGCTCTGAAGGGAATATCCACAATTTCTAATACTAGATCAAGCAGTGTCTACCCTAAAGGTAAAAATTTTATCAATGTTTATATATGTTTTTCATGTATATTATATCATATTATATTATATATAAAATTTTATAATATATAACTATATATATTTATTTGTTTGTTTGGGTTTTTTTGAGCAGTATTCTGGATATGTGAGAAGGACTTAAGAAAGGAGCTGTCATGATCCCATATGTAGAGAGGTTCAATTAAAAATACAGATGCTTTCAATCACATGTAGCAAAAACCTAGAAAAATAGGGACAAAGAAGGAGAAGTGAGAGAAGCAAGATCCATAGGAGATTACAGGAAATAGAAAGAAGTACAAAGTAATTTTTGCTTTTTTACATTTGGTTTTCTAAAAAGAGTCAATATATGGTATTTCTCCGATAGTCTCCTAAAAAGAAGCAGTGTATGCCATAGTTTATGTCCTGTTATCCTAAAATAAAATATCACAGGAGTTTTAAATTAAAGGCAACTCTCTTCTAAAATAGGGAACCAAAGTCACAGGGTAAGGCATTGTAAGGATACAGAAGACATAACTGGAAACTAAGGTTGGACAGCAAACCTTTGTCACTGCTTGAAAATGATCTCATGAATAGGTAGAGAATACATTTAGAAATCTTCAATGATACAAAATTCAGAAACATTCTTCACCAGTGCTATTTCTGGGAAACCTAATAAATGCGTTGCATTGAATACTAACACTTTGACTTCAAGATGAGTTCTTCACCCATCCCCCATGCCTTTGATTCTGGGATGCTGACCAACATAGACAATATTAATGGTTTCCACAGATCTCTGACTTTGAGTTCATTTAGCCAATGGAATCTTGTCAGGAGACTGAAGAGCTGAAGGAAGTGGTGGTGGTGGTAATCTCTCATCCTGTAAAGTCATTGTAGGACTGCTACTTTCTCTATCAAAGACAACAGCTCTTATTAGGCAGTTCTCTCCAACAGCCATTATCCCTGGTAATTAATCAAACCTTCTCTCTTCTTGTCCCTTTAGGCCTAGAAGTGGCATGAGCTTTCTACTACCTTGACAATATATTAGAGATGCTATTTACACACTGTGATTTGTTATTTATACATGAATATTATTGTAAGGCCTTAGCAGATTCTTGTACCCATAATAAAATATCAAGGCCATCTAGCTCTAGGCATTTTTCTGTTCCTTTTTCTCTCTTTTGGGAATGGAGGGGAATTCTGTTTAGTGTTGGAAATGATAGACCAAGCAAAATACATCATATTAAGAAATCCCTCCAGCTATTCAAAATTAGTGTCACTGGGTAGCTTGATCTTCAGAACTGGGTATGTGTTCAAGTTTGCTATTTAAATAAGCTAATTGAAGTGCTGATTATGAAGAAATGTATTAAATCAGAAATAAACTTCACTGATCAACACATTTATGATTTATCTTTAGAGGAAATGTTGTATGTAAAAATTTGGGACAATTTTTGGACAGTAGTCCTTCCCTTATCTACAGTTTTGCTTTCTCTGGTTTCAGCTACCCACAGTCAACTATGGTCTGGAAGCAGATGATCCTTCTGATATATCATTAAAGGTTAGTCATAGCCTAGTGCTATATCTTAGTACTTATGTCATCTGCCTCACTTCATTTCTTCACATAGGCATTTTATCATCTCATATCATCACAAGAAGAGGGGTAAGCACAGTATAGTAAGATATTTGAGAGTGAGACTACATTCACATAACTTTTATTACAGTGTATTGTTACAATTATCCTATGTTACTAGTTAACTGTTGTTAATCTTTTCCTATGCCTAATTTATAAATTAAACTTTATCATGGGTATGTATAGGAAAAAAGAGATTATAGTGTTTGGTACTATCCATGGTTTCAGGCATCCACTGGGGGTCTTGGCATGTATCCCCCATACAAAACGGGAGATTACTGTATTTAGAATTTAATCATATGCATAGAAATAGCTAAACATGACTCAGTCCAAGAACATGGCTGCATTACTGGTTCTTTGAATACAATGGAATGATCACAAGGGAAAGAATGCACAATTTTGACACTCTGACTACTTAAGATGAAGAAGAGAGATGGCATTTAAGAGGTGCTTATGCAGAGCAAAATGAAAAAGTATTTGATTTGAGGATAAAATGGAATTCACTGTGTAAGAAATTTGCAGTCAGAGAAAATAAACCTTCCACTTATTGAATTGTATATTTATGGCTGCACTAAGTGAAGTAAATTTTGAAATTAAACCAGTCTACTGATTTCTTTTAATTGACTTGGGTTACTAGTGATATTTGAAGCAACTAATTTCTCTCTAAGTTTTTTTGGCACCACTGGACTGGTTAGACCTTACTCAGAGTGTAGGGCTGTGAGAAAATATCTAAACCTCTCACTGGGCAAGATATATGGGCAATTTATGTAATAAGGAAAGAAAAGTTTTAGGAAGGAAAGACAAAATAAACTTGCCCTTGAAAGATTCCAACATACTAGAGATGGCAAAGGTCAAATGAAAGGAAAGGTAAATAGGTCCCTAAGTAATATTAGCTCAAGAGAAGAGGGAGTTTAATTACTGAACAACATATCTATGGCTAACAATGTGTAGTAGACCTGATTCTGGTCTGTCTTATGTAGATCTCAAAACCTATAGATATGCAGAGACTCTGGCACAGTGAACTGCTCTGAGAAGCAAAGGGAAATCTTAGTGGGCATAAAAATAATATATTCTTAGAGGCCAAGCTTGGGTTTCCTTTGAGCTTCTACATGGATTTAGGTCTGATATCATTCAGTTTGAAGAAGTGTCCACTCACTGCCTAGGACTAAACTTAAGTAGTGAATCCATATGGCTTCAATAGCCAGCCACAGTATAAACTGAACATACTCCAATTTATTCCATGATACCTTCAGAAGTGAACTGAACCACCAATCCTTTTGTTTGAGAGACCTATTATTTCTTAGCCATTTTGTAGGGAGTTAAAAGTCTTAAGAGATACCAGACTTCATGCTAATAAGATAAGTGGGAGATACAATGCATCACTAAATTTTATTTTTAAGATTTTATTTATCTATTTGACAGACAGAGATAACAAGTAGGCAGAGAGGCAGGCAGAGAGAGAGGAAGGGAAGTGGGCTCCCTGCTGAGCAGAGAGCCCGATGTGGGGCTCGATCCCAGGACCCTGGGATCATGACCTGATCCAAAGGCAGAGGCTTTAACCCACTGAGCCACCCAGGCGCCCCCATCACTAAATTTTTAATCATATTTTATGGAAAACTGTATATAACCTTCCTGAAAAAAAAAAGTCAAAAGCTGGAATGTGGAGTTTTATGGGAGAGTATCTAGATTGAAAAAGGGAGAAGGTTAAAAGGGAAGGGCATGATGCAAGAACATATTGAAAGATGAAATCTGTATAGACAAAAGTAGCCAATTTTAATTTTAGGAGCAGGAATGATTAGTAAGCTGTTAAAATCAATTAGTCTAATTTTTCAGGTTAAAGCTTTGTGTGGCAATATCATATCTTTCTAATTTTAAGGGCTTCAAGCTAGCCTTGATTTAAGTCATATTTTGAAGAAAGAAGGGATCAGAGTAAAGTCCCACAGGCTGTCATGATGCAGAAAACAGATAGGATATATCTGAGATGAAAAGGAATCTCAACATGGACTTTGGGACAAAAATCCTTAAGAAAAATAGTGTTTTGTGTCCACTTTTCATAGTTTCCCCTGGCGATATTAGGAGAGATGTGTTTTCCACCATAGGAGCAATAATGGCCAAGCCAATTTTAACTAAATTTTAAATAACTGGGTGGCTTTTAGGTAGCTGAAGGGTTTGAGGTTACTGGGGAGAAAGACACATCAGTTATATTTTTTTACTCACCTTAGAGATATTTTTATTACTATTGTTAAGAATTTTTTTAAATGGTAAGAGAAAAATCATATTTTACAAGTTGAGTAGGTAGAAATTGCAGAAGGTAAGTTTATTTACTGCTCTCTAAGGAGACTCTATGTAGATGGCTGATAAGGGAGTAAGGAAGTGAACTTAAATATAAGTGGGTTTGAGTCAATTAAACATTCAGATAAATTAAACATTCAGATAAAAGAAAATTGAAATGATTTAATTTGTAGGTCATCCATTCTCTTAAATAGGCACTGCTAATTTATCTTTTTAATATATATAGAGATGAATATGGACTGTTTCCCTTTAAGCAATTCACTATACAGAATAAAAAATAGGTACATAAATAATTACAATAAAAAGTTCTAAGTCTTGCAGTAATGATACACGTGTAGGACTTGAAAGAACCCAGGAAAGAGCAATTCATGTTGTGCTGAGCTGCCAAAGAGCCACTCACATTAGAGCTTTGAAGGAGAAATGGGGAAACCTAAGCAAGTACAGATGAAGACCTTTGATTCGGAGGGAATAATGTATCCCAAGAGTAAGTAAAGAAGCTTGTAGAACCATGATACTTTAAGGAAGTAGAAAACAATTTAGTATCAGGAAGAACCACTGGTAAAAGGTGATACTGGAAAGATAGAATGAAACCAGTTTGTGTAGGTGTTTAGGGATTGGGCAAGGAAGTTTGGAACTTACCCTTAGACCACTGAAGTTTTAAGTGTGAGAATGGAATAAGGTTAAAGAAATAAGCTCCAGCCAAAAGTGTGCTTCAACATTTTATTGATCAGCTAAGCCACAAATATATAAATAGCACTCAAAAATTCTGTGGATTAAGGGCCAGAATTTTATTCTTGCTCATATAACATGCCCAGGTAAGAGTTTAAGTCAGCAGGACAGTCTCATTCAAACTACCATGTACAGGCTTAGGCTCCATCTTGGTGCTCTGGCATCTTCTGAGGCCCTATTCTCATCTGCATTCAGCTGGTGCAAGCAGAAAGAGAACATGAAGAAGACAAATATACTCTCCTAAAATGTCCAATCAAGAACTGACACAGGGGGCACCTGGGTGGCTGAGTCCTTAAGTGTCTGCCTTTGACTCAGGTCATGATCCCAGGGTCCTAGGTTCGAGCCCAGCATTGGGCTCCCTGCTCTGAAGGGAGCCTGCTTCTCCCTCTCCTGCTCCCCCTGCTTGTGTTCCCTCTCTTGCTGTCTCTCTGTCAAATAAATAAAATCTTAAAGCAAAAAAAAAAAAAAAAAGGGCTGACAGATCACTTCCACTGAGTTGAGTATAGTCTGGATATCACACCGATTACAAAGTACACGAGAACGCATTCTTTATGTAGACCCAGGAGAAGTAATGGGGTACAGCTCAACTCCAAATGTCCTATGGATACTTGAAAATAAGATCTTTCACTTCTTATTAGAAATATGACATGATTAATATGTTAATTGTTGAAAACTAAAGGTGGATTGTTAAAGTTATATATGTGAATTTGGTAGTGATAAACTGGAAAAAGCTCTTACCTTGCTGTACTTAGAAAAAGGAGCATTTTCAGTCAAGTATTTGCTTAAAGTGCAATCTCTAGATCTTTTAAAACATTTCTCCAAAGGGCTCTTTCATCTAGTGACCTTTGAAGAGGCTCCTGGGGCCCAGCACTAACTTAAAACAAGGAGGGCACACTTACCAACTGGGGATTATTCAAGATAGACAAAGATAAGATAGCATATGATTTCACAAGCAGTGAATAGAACAGATAGACCTTATTTGTGAAAATCAGTATTTTTAGTTGAACTTGAACACTTTGGCTAAAACAGGAACCATTTGATATTCCAGAGAGAGTATGTGAAATGATGAGAAGAGTTTAAAAAGGATAAAGAGTAATCACTTTTTTTTTCCTTTAAGGAAGAGAAATCTTTTGAAAGAGTTTCAAAATAATATGGATGGCAGAGGCTACAAATTTCTCCTGACCTGAATAGACACAGAGAAGAAAGGAGTTTCCTTATGGAGTCTCCTTATCATGGAAAATATTCATGAAACAACTTAGATGCATCAGATATAGGGCAGACATGATACCTGTGACCTAAACAAAACCAGCTCCCTTCCCCTTCTCATCCTTAATCACCATGATGTTGCTAATGTTACTGCATGATATTACATGATGTTACTTACTTAATCACCATGATGATGTTACTAGCTATCTGTGGCTAGCATTTGTAGCAACCTTCCCTGAAGCATCAGTAGTTGGGGAATACGTATAGGTCACATACTATAAACTATTTAATCTTAAAAGTAAAATATTTTTTAAAGCTTTTATTTATATATTTATTTGACAGACAGAGATCACAAGTAGGCAGAGAGGCAGGCAGAGAGAGAGAAGAAGAAGCAGGCTCCCTGCTGAGCAGAAAGTCCCATGTGGGGCTCAATCCCAGGACCCTGGGATCATGACCTGGGCCAAAGGCAGAGGCTTTAACCCACTAGTCACCAGGTGCCCCAAAAGTAAAATTATTTTTTAATTGAAATGTTTTTTTCTTCTTCTTTTTTTAAAAAAATTGTATTATTTTTTTATTATTATTTTTTTAAATTTCTTTTCAGTGTAACAGAATTCATAGTTTTTTTTTAAGTTTTTTTTTATTTATTTATTTGACAGACAGAGACCACAAGTAGGCAGAGAGGCAGGCAGAGAGAGAGGAAGGGAAGCAGGCTCTCTGCCGAGCAGAGAGCCCGATGCGGGGCTCGATCCCAGGAACCTGGGATCACGACCCGAACTGAAGGCAGAGGCTTTAACCCACTGAGCCACCCAGACGCCCCCAGAATTCATAGTTTTACACCACACTCAGTGCTCCATGCAATGCGTGCCCTCCACTATAACCACCACCAGGCTCCCCCAAACTCCCACCCCCCACCCCTTCAAAACCCTCAGGTTATTTTTCAGAGTCCATAGTCTCTCATGGTTCATCTCCCCCCCAATTTCCCTCAACTCCCTTCTCCTCTCCATCTCCCCATGTCCTCCGTGTTATTTGTTATGCTCC
>PISX010021970.1:0-32593 GCA_004024625.1 Mellivora capensis
GATGGCTCAGTGGGTTAAAGCCTCTGCCTTTGGCTCAGGTCATGATCCCAGGGTCCTGGGATTGAGCCCTGCAGTGGGCTTTCTGCACAGCAGGGAGCCTGCTTCCCTTCCTCTCTCTCTCTCTGCCTGTCTCTCTGCCTACTTGTGATCCCTGTCTGTCAAATAAATAAATAAAATCTTTAAAAAAAAAGAAGTGCAGTAATTGGATGAGCACAACATGTTGTATGGAAGTATTGAATCACTGAATTCTACATCTGAAACTAATATTACACTGTAGGTAAAATAACTGGGATTTAAATAAAAACTTAAAAAAATATAGGAAAGAAAAATATATATGGAATTGCACAGAACACTCAGTAGCCAAAATAATCTTTTTTTCCTACATCTATTTTTTTTATTTTTTTAAACTAACATATAATATATTGTTTGATTCAGGTATACAGGTCTGTGATTCATCAGTCTTACAGAATTCACAGCATTCACCATAGCACATATCCTCTCCAATGTCCATCACCCAGCCACCCAATCCTTCCCACACCCTTCCCCTCCAGCAACCCTCAGTATTTTCCCTGAGATTAAGAGTCTTTTATGGTTTGTCTCCTCTCTGGATTCATTTCATTTTTTCATTTTTCATTTTTTATTATTTCATTTTTCCCTCCCTTCCCCTATGATCCTCTGTCTTGTTTCTCAAATACTTCATATCAGTGAAATCCTATGATAATTCTTTCTCTGATCAACTTATTTCACTTAGTATAATACCCTCTAGTTCCATCCATGTTGTTGAAAATGGAAAGATATCAGGTTTTTTTAATGGCTGCATAGTATTCATATTCATAATATTCATTCATATATATATATATATATATATATATATATATATCACATCTTTACTCATTCATCTAGGTTCTTTCCATAGTTTGGCTGTTGTGGACATTGCTAGTATAAATATTTGGGTTCACATGCCTCTTTGGATCACTACATTTGTATCTTTAGTGTAAATACCCAGTAGTACAATTGATGGGTCATAGGGTAGGTCTATTTTCACTTTTTGAGGAACCTCCTTACTGTTTTCCAGAGTGGCTGCACCAACTTGTATTCCCACCAAGAGTATAGGAGGGGTCCCCTTTCTCTGTATCCTCACCAACACCTGTCATTTCTTGACTGGTTAATTTTAACTATTCTGACTGGTGTGAGGTAGTATCTCACTGTTGTTTTGATTTGTATTTCCCTAATGCTGAGTGATGAGCACTTTTTCATGTGTCTGTTGGCCATGAATTCCCAATAATTCACTTTTGCCCTTGGTTCTCTGGCCTTTGGTAATGATTCTAGGAAAAAGTTGCTGTAGCTGTGGTCGAAGAGGTTGCTGCCTGTGTTCTCCTCAAGGATTTTGATTTATTCCTGTCTCACACTGAAGTCTTTCATCCATTTTGAGACTGTTTTTTTGTTTGGCATAAGGAAAAGTTCCAGTTTCAATCTTCTGCATGTGGCTGTCCAATTTTCCCAACACCACTTGTTGAAGAGACTATCTTTTTTCCATTGGACATTCTTTCCTGCTTTGTTGAAGATTATACTTGACCGTAGAGCTGAGGGTCCACTTCAGACTCTTTATTCTGTTCCACTGATCTATGGGTCTGCTTTTGTGCCAGTAACATACTGTCTTGATTATTACAGCTTTGTAATGAGCTTGAAGTCTCAGCAGAATTGTGATACTGCCAGCTTTGGTTTTCTTTTTCAACATTCTTCTGGCTATCTGGGGTCTTTTTCTGGTTCCATATAAATTTTAGGATTATTTGTACCATTTCTTTGAAAATAAATTGATGTTATTTTAATAGGGATTGCATTAAATGTATATATTTCTCTTGGTAACATAGACATTTGCACAATATTTGTTATTCTAATCCATGAGCATGGAACATTTTTCCATTTATTTGTGTCTTCCTCAATTTCTTTTATGTGTATGCTATAGTTTTCTGAGTACATGTTCTTTGGCTCTTTGGTTAGATTTATTTCTAGGTATCTTATGATTTGGGGTGTAATCATAAATGGGATTGACTCCTTAATTTCTCTTTTTTCTACCTTATTGCCAGTGTATAGTAATGCAACTGATTTCTCTGCATTGATTTTATATACTGACACATTACTGAATTCCTGTGTGAGTTCTAGCATTTTTGGAGTGGAGTCTTTTGGGTTTTCCTCATAAAGTATCATATCATCTGCACAGAGTGAGAGTTTGATTTCTTCTTTGCCAATTCAGGTACCTTTTGTTTCTTTTTGTTGTCTAAGTGCTAAGTCTTGTCTAAGTGCGGTGTTGAAAAGCAGTGGTGAGAGTGGACATCCCTGCTGTGTTCCTGACCTTAGGAAAAAAAGCTCTCAGTTTTTCCCCATTGGGAATGATATTCAGTGTGGGTTTTTCATAGGAGGCTTTTGTGATATTGAGGTATGTACCCTCTATCCCTACACTGCGGAGGGTTTTGATCAAGAAAGGATGCTGTACTTTGTCAAATGCTTTTTCAGCATCTGTTGAGAGTATCATATAGTTCTTGTTCTTTCTTTTATTAATGTATTGTATCATATTGATTGATTTGTGGATGTTGAACCAATTGCTAAAACAATCTTGAAAAGACAAAAGAAGTTGGTGGTCTCCTACTTCCTAATGGAGGACATTAGGATAAGGAAAAGAAAAGTAATTTGGGGGAAATCAGAGGGGTAGACAAAGCATGAGAGACTGTGGACTCTGAGGGTTTGGGGGGTGGAGGGATGGGTGAGCATAGTGGTAGGTATTAAGGAGGGCACGTGTTGCATAGAGCACTGGGTGTGGTGCATAAACAATGAATCTTGGAACACTGAAAAAATAAAATAAAATTTAAAAATAAATAAATAAAATAAAACTTAAAACTACAGCAATTAAAACATTGTAGTTTTGACATAAGGATGTCAATGGAATAAAATTGAATGCCCATAGATAAATCCATACATCTATTTAGAGTTTATTTTAATAAGGTTGTCAAGAACATTCAAGGGAATAATAATAGTCTTTTCAACAAATGGTGTTGCAATAACTAAATACTCACTTGTGAAGGAATGAGTTATATCCATTAATTATTTCATACTATTTACAGAAATAACACAAAATGGATTAAGGGATGACAAGTGAGGGCTGAAAGTATAAAACAGAAGAAAACATAGGAGTAAATCATGTTCTTGGATTTGGCCAAATATACATAGCTTTGACACCAAACACACACACACACACAAAAGGGAAAATAGATAAATTAGGCTTCATGAAAATTGAAAACTTTCATGCATCCAAGTATATTATCAAAAAAGTGAAAAGATGCCCCACAGAATGTGGTAAATATGTAGTATCCAAAAAATATAAAGAATATTTATAAGTTAACAGCAAAAACAAACAAAAATTACCAAACTGAAACATGCACAAAGAATGTGAATAGACACTTTTCTAAAGTGACGACATTAATAGCCACGAAGCAAATGGAAAGATATTCAACATCTTTAGTCATTAGGGAAATACAAATTGAAAACTTTGTGAGATATTATTTCACATTTATAGATTAGTCATTAAAAATAGAAAATTACGAGTTGGCAAAGATGTGGAAAAGTTGGAAGTCTTTGTGCATTGCTGGCAAAAATGTAAAATAGTGGAGCTGCAATGGAAACCACTTTAGCTACTTATTAAAATTTAAACGTGGAATTTCCTTTTGAGTCCATATTTGCACTCCGCAGTATATTCCTGAGAGGACTGAAAACATATGTTCCTATAACAACTTGTGTTCTGATGTTTATGGCAGCATTTTTCATTATAGTCAAAGAGTGTAAACAAACCAAATGTCCATCAGCTGATAAATAAAATGTGGTGTATCCACACAGTGGAATATTATATATTCCAATAAAGGAATGAATCTACTGCAACTGGCTAAACTTCACAAACATTATAGGCTAAGCGAAAGAAGCCAGAAACAAAAGCCATATATTTATGATTTGATTTAATTAAAGTGTCCAGAATAGGCAAATCTATAGAGAAAAAAAACAGATTAGTGATTGCCTGGAGCTAGAGAGAGGACATGGTGGGTGAAGTGTGACTACTACAGGAGCACAGGGTTTCTTTGGGGGATGATGAAAATGTTCCAAAATTAGATAGTGGTGATGATTGTATGACATTATGGGGGGAAAAAGTGTGTGTGTGTGTGTGTGTGTGTGTGTGTGTATTTCAGACATTTATAGAGCAGTTTAAGGTTGATGGCAAAATTGAGGCAAAGGTAAAGATTTCATATATAACGCTGCCCCAAAAACATGGATGACCTACCCCATTATCTTCATTTTCCACCAGAGTGGTACATTTGTTACAATTGATGAACCTACATTGACACATCATAATCAATGCAAGTCCGTAGTTTACATAAATGTTTATTGTTAGTGTTGTATATTTTATGGGTCTTTTGTTTTTGAGGGAAATCAGGTTTTAATACTTCCAAGACAGGAAGAACCAACCATTCTTATTTCAATCAATGCGACTCTGTTTTTATCTATCATAAATTGAGGTTCTACAAAAAGTTTCACTTTAAATCAGGATCTGCTGATAAAAAAGATATTTTGAAAAGTATTCTATCTTCAGATTTCTGAAGTTCTTTCCATCTGTGAGTGTTCTATTTGTCTATTATAAACTTTAACTATGGAGTTTCTAGTATGTATGAAATATTTCTGCTCAGAAGCATAACTTGCAAACTTTGCAAGAAGTTTTTATATAATAATTCCCTATAGCTTGTATTATGGGTCAGATGCTACTGTTAGGGCTTTGCAATAATTATTAACTTTAATCCTCATAGCAAAGCCAAGAATCAGTCACTTTTTTATCCCAATATTGCAAAAGATAACTGTGGGGGAAGATAAATAAGAAAATTTCCCAAAGCATCAATTAATGACAGAGTTGGGATTTGCACTCCATTAAGGTGGCTTCACAACTTCACTATGATATTTTTTCATATTGATGAAGCTACCTTCCCATATTGATGAAGCTACACTAATGCAGTTTGTTTTTGTAAGCCTTTGAGTTACTGGGCAAGAAAATCATCTGCACTTTCTTACCAACTTCCCGTTGTGACTTTTTTTTTAAAAAAGATTTTATTTATTTGACAGACAGAGATCACAAGTAGGCAGAATGGCAGGCTGAGAGAGAGGGGGAAGCAGGCTCCCTGCTGAGCAGAGAGCCCTATGCAGGGCTCAATCCCTATGCAGATCTCAATCCATGAGATCATGAGGTAGGCTGAAGGCAGAGGCTTAACCCACTGAGGCACTCAGATGCCCCTTCCCTTTGTGATTTTAAGGAGGCATTTTGAGATGACTGACCAGACTACAGGGATCATATTTTCCATGGACGTTACTCTTTCTATGGTTCTACTTTCCCCTTTCTTATAATGAAGACAACCATTCCTACATGTAAGCCAGTGAATACCACTAATATAACCAATTAGTTGACTAGGGGACATACCTAAAACTGTGATGTTGCAACTCTATGTTGTAGTAAAACACTTGACATTTAACCCTAGAGACCCACATTGGTAGCATTCCCAGGACTAAGACAGTATCTTTATTGATGAATACGCCTTGTTGAAAAGTTTTCTCAGGAATATAATATCACCATTGCTTCTTTAAGCAACACTCCTGGTGGTATATTTATTCATTTTCTCCAAAATTTGCAAATATGTATGTTTATTTATAAAGTTTATGACTATATGTCTATGTTCATAATAAAGACAATTATTTTACTAGTCAAATACTGAGCCACAACATGATTGTTTACAATTTTCTCTAGTGATTTCTTTAGTACTGATGAGTTGGGTGAAGTGGAACATGCATGTAAGGCATGTTTAAGTCCCTTCTGATTCAGAAATAAGGCATGGAATGAAGTGAATGTCTACTGATATCAATGGAGCAATCTAAATAATGTCTGATATGGATAATTGGTATAATTGAAGCAGTTAAAAAGGTGGGAAGGACAATAAAATTCATTTTAAATGACTGAATACGTTTTTATCAATAATTACCTATAGATTTGTGGCCATTTGGCAAAATTCTGTAGTTATACTATTAAAAATAGGCCATAGTAAAAGCATCCTATATTTATTCAACATTTTAAAAAGATGTTGTAGGTTTAGAAAACTCAAATATATAATTAAAATAATTCTGAAAGTATTTCAATATTTGGAAAATAAGAGTCATGGAAACAGGTGTAAAGAACTAAAGTTACTTTGGCTGAAGTAGAGAAGTCTAAGGGGAGACTTAATAATGGGTTAAAAATGCATGAAGTTCTGTTGTACAGAGAACATTATATATGTATTGTCCATCTCCATCAATAGCAGAGCCAAAAAAAGAAGGGGGAGGGCTAAAAAGAAAAGGTTTAATTAACTAAAATAGGCAATCAGTTGAGATACTGGAAATGTTAGTGATATGAAGTCAATTTATTTAAGAAGAAATTAAGCACCATGAATAAAATGTTTTAAAAAATAAAGGGTAGCATATTATCTGTAAGTATCATGGAAAGGGAGACTTTACTAAAGTACTAAAATGTTTAAGAATGTAAGAATGTCTTCCAGTGGTAATGTCAAATTTGAAATCGGTGGTGCTTAGACTTGCAGAGAAACTTACCTTGAAAGTTTCAGGGAACCTAGCATTGAGATTTCTGAGAGAAGAAGAGTATGTGCTGCTGTGTCTAAGACAGAAAGAGAACGCATTTTTTGTTTCAGTATACCTTGAAGGCATTCAGATAAGCAGGACATTTTCTCATTCAGACTTAAACCCTTCTACCATTTCTCATCTTATATTCCTATTCAAATAGAGTTTATGTTTTCACATTTAGTATTTTCTCAGGATTTATACACATCCTGGCATTCTGAGATTCAATGGGAGTATGTATTTAATTCATAATCTCTAAATAATTGCCTAAGAGGTAAAGCCCTCAGAGTATTTTAATTAAAAAAAAATGCCAAAAAATATGCCAGAGATTTCATGTATTTTGTGTATGTGTGGTCTATGGGTCTTTGTGAGTGTTTTGCTGTGCCAGTAGAAGATTACTAGTTTTTGAAAAACAAATGCAAGTCCTGACTCAACAAAGAAATTATGTATCTATTGGATTTATTATGGTTGTAAAAGAAATTAAACCCAAGAGAACAGAACATACAGTGGTTCATAAGTGCTACTTCCTACTGTTAAGTTAATGTTTTATGACATCATTATGCAACTTTTTTTCCATTCCCATTGGAGAATTGTCCTCTATTCCCTCTTCTTGAATAAACAGCCTGAAACAATATACTCTGATAACTGTTTTGGCTGAAAATCATATCTGCACCCTGTTGGGAAATATGGTACAATTTAAATTAGTATTTCCAGTAAATATACAAAAACACTTTCCAAAACATCTTTCAGGGAAGCTACATCACCAAATGATGTATTTTCTAAATAATGCAGACCAATTTACATTCATGTCATTTTGCCAACCCATTAAACTTTACAGCATATGGAATTTTCTTCAAAAATGATGGGACAAAGGAAAAAGAGACACACTGAAAAGGAAATAGTAACTACTTTCCTTTGTACTATACTTTTTATTCCTTGAATTTTGTTTTGATGAGAAATCAGATTTTTTAATCTATAAAGGATAAATATAGATGCACATTTTGGATAATACTGTGAATCTGCAAGATTCAAGACATTTTATAGTTTATTGACAATTATAATTCATTGAGAATCCAATAAACATTTATTGATCACATATGGTTTCCAACCTCTTGTTCTTACCATTAGCGACAGAGGAATGAACTACATAAGCAGAGTACTTGATCTCAGGGAGCTTGCATTCTATGGAGATGAGGTGAGGAGATTAGAGGAGTCTACAAAAAACTAAATAAATTAATATGGCATTTTGACTAAAAATTTTCTGAAGAAAGTGATATAAGGTAACATAATAGTGATATCCTAGGATGATGACAGAGGGGCTTTCTGAGAACAGGAAGCTTATCTGAGGATGTGATATTTTAATTGAAACTTCTGATAAGATAGGGAACCAACTTCTTGATTATCTAGAGGCAGAACTTTTCAAGTGAGAGAGTAAGTACAAAGTCCCTGAAGCAAGCATAAAGCCTTATGTGTTCAAGAGAGTTAAAGAAGGATTCAACAAATGGTATTGGAAAAACCAGATAGTCACATGCAGAAAATGAAATTAGATCCTTCCCTTACAACATCTACAAAAGATAACTCAGAATGGATCAAATACTTAAATATAAAAGCTAAAACAATACAACTCTTTTTTTTAAATATTTTATTTATTCATTTGACAGAGAGAGAGGGATCACAAGTAGGCAGAGTGGCAGGCAGAGAGAGAGGGAAGCAGGCTCCCTACCGAGCAGAGAGCCCGATGCGGGGCTCGAACCCAGGACCCTGAGATCATGACCTGAGCCGAAGGCAGAGGCTTAACCCACTGAGCCACCCAGGCGCCCCAAAACAATACAACTCTTAGAAAACATAAGGGAAGAACTACATGACCGATTTTGCAATGATTTCTTAGATGTGACACCAAAAGCACAGGCAGCAAAAGAAAAAAAATAGATAAAAAATAAATTAGAGGAGAAGGGAGCTGAGGGAAATTGGAGGGGGAGATGAACCATGAGAGACTATGGACTCTGAAAAACAACCTGAGGGTTTTGAAGGGGCGGGGGGTGGGAGGTTGGGGGAGCCAGGTGGTGGGTATTATGGAGAACACACATTGCATGGAGCACTGGGTGTGGTGCAAAAACTATGAATTCTGTTACACTTAAAAGAAATAAAAAAATAAATTAAACTTTATCCAAATTAAAAACTTTTATGCATTAAAGGACAATAGAAATGTGAAAAGACAGGATACCTGGGTGGTTCAGTCAGTTAAGCCTCTGACCCTTGATTTCAGCTTTTGTCATGATCTCAGGGTTGTGAGATTGAGCCCCATGTTGGGCTCCAATGCTAAGCGTGGAACCCGCTTAAGATTATCCCTTTCTCTTTGCCCCTCCCACCAAAAAATAAGAAAATGTGAGAAGACAATCTGGGAATAAAAGAAAATATCATATATCTGATTGGGAAATAATATACATCATATATCAAGAACTATAATCCAACAACAATAACAACAAAACAACCCAATTAAAAAAGTGGGCCAAGGATTTGAGTAGACATTTTTTCCAAAGGAGATATATAAAAGATCAACAAGTACATGAAAAGACACATTCAATATCACTAATTATTAGGAAAATTCAAATCAAAACCACAATGAAATACCACTTCAAACCCATTAGGATGTTTATTATATAAAAAGTTTGTAAATAAGTATTGGTGAAAATTTGTTGAAATTGGAACCCTTTGTGCATTGCTGGTAAGAATATAGGTGTAGCTGCTATAGAGGATGGTAGCTCCTCAAAAAAATAAAAGAATTATTGCATGACCCAGAAATTCCACTTCTGAGTATATACCCCAAAGAATTGAATGCATGTCTTCAAAGATGTATTTGTTCACCCGTGTTCAGAGCAGCATTATTTACAATAACCAAAAGGTAGAAAAATGCAATTACTCATCAGTGGATGAACGAATGAACAAAATATGCTATTATATACAATGCAATATAATTCAGTCCCAAAAAAGAAGGAATTTCTGATACATGTTACAACATGAAGGGACACTAAAGAAATTATCCTAAGTGAAGTAAGCCAGTCACACACACACACACACACACACACACAAAGGATATTGTATGACACAACTTACATAGAGTACCCTGCAGAGTCCAATTCAAGAGATATAAAGAATGGTGGTTGGCAAGGGTTGGAAGTTAGTTGGAGGAGTCCCAATTTTCTGAGTAAGGCTAAGTGATATACTTTTATATATAAGAAATGGAGAACAATTTGAGGCATCATTATTTGTCAATTTATCTAAAATTGCCTTGCTTATATTAATGTGTGCATTTTATATAAAGCTTATATTTGTGACTATTAATTGTCTTAAACTGTTTCAAGTTTTACAGAGTATTTCTTAAACAAATCTTCAATTAATTACTTGGATAATGTTAAATACTTTTTAAGTATATATATATATATATATATATATATATATATTCATAAAGAAGTTTACTTATTTGGACGTGCTATGCCGCTCATTCATTCTTAACCAGCATTTTTTTTTTTACTATTTAATCAAGGACAGACACATAATAGGAACCTCAAAATATTAAATCTGAATCTAAAGTACTAAATATCTCTTTTCTCTTTTACATACAAAATATTATCACAAGCCTAAATTTAAAAAGTTGTTTTAGTGTTTTAGTTAATGTTGTACAAGGTAGCCTGAGAATAATACCAAATCCATTGGAAGCATGACTTGTGTTCTGGACAATATTCCTAAGTCACAGTCAACTGAATCTAGAAATAGTGGTGTGTTTCCCTACACTCAGAATATATCATAATGTAAAAGTTAATAAAATATATTTAGCAAATCTATCACTCTGAAAGTTTCCACTCAATTTTACAATCTAAGCAAGCCATTGATGTTTCACATAAAATGTATCAACATGGTTTTTGTGTTTTCCAGAATACTCTATGACTACCAAGAACATGGATGACTTGCAAGACACAGATAACCCTTAAATAAACTTTTTGAGGAAAAAAAAAATCTTTCCTGAAGAAAGAGATGTAGGTGAAAAAAGAAGCTTATTTGAAAAAATAATGGCACAAAACTCCCTAAATCTGGAGGAGGTAATGAACACCCAGACTCAATATGCCTAACAGACCCAACTAGGAAGAACCAAAGAAAACCACACCAAGATATATTACACTCAAATTGTTAAAAGTCAATGACAGAGAATTTCAAAGCAGCAGGAAAAAAAAGTGACTCATCACATTTAAGAGAGCCACCATAAAACTATTGGTGGATTTCTCAGCAGAAATCATGTAGGGCAGAAGGGAGTTGGATGTTATATTCAAATTACTAGAAGATGAAAAAAATGGCAACAAAGAGCACTACATCTGGCAAAACCATTTTTTTTAAATGAAGGAGATATAAAGTCTGCCCCAGATAAACACAATTTGAGGGGGTTCATCACTATTAGACTTGCCTTAAAAGAAATAATAAGGGGGTGTTTCTTTTCTTTTCTTTTCTTTTTAAAAAGATTTTATTTATTTATTTGACAGAGACAGAGATCACAAGTAGGCAGGCGGTGGGGTGGGGAACCAGGCTCCCTGCTGAGCAGAGAGCCCAATTTGGGGCTCGATCCCAGGACCCTGAGATCATAACCTGAGCCAGAGGCAGAGGCTTAACCCACTGAGCCTAAGGGAGTTTTTCATGTTGAAATGAAAGGACACTACAGAGCAATACAAAAGCATATAAAAGAATAATGCTTGATTGGAGGAGGAGCTAGGATGGTGATGTAGTATGAGGACCCTAGGCTTGCCTCATCCCTCAAAAACAGCTATAAGGATAACAAATCTTTCTGAATAGCCAAGAAATTAATCTGAGGACTGACAGAGAAAACTGCAGAACTAAAGGGAGAGAAGGAGCCACACTGTGGAAGGTAGATTTAGAGGGAACATACCTCAACATCATAATGCCCATATACAAAAACCCACAGCCAATACCATTCTCAATGGAGACAAATTGAGAGCCTTTCTTCTATGGTCAAACACAAGACAGGGAGGTCCACTCTCACTCCTGTTACTTAACATGGCACTGAAAGTCTAGCCTCAGCACTCACACAACAAAAATAAGTAAAAGACATCCAAATCAGTGAAGAAGAGTAAAACTTTCATTATTTGTAGACAACATGATACTCTATGTACAAAACCTGAAAGTCTACACACACAAACAAAATGCTAGTACTGATACACAAATTCAGCAAAGTTGCAGGATACATAATAATAATCAGCATACATAAATCTGTTGCATTTCTATACATTGATAGTGAGGCAGAAGAAAGAGAAATCAAGGAATCAATCTCATTTACAATTGTATCAAAAACCATAAGGTGCATAGGAATAAACCTAACTAAAGAGGAAAAATATATGTACTCTGAAAACTATAAAACACTGATGAAAAAAAAAACTGAAAACAACACCAAGAAATGGAAAGACATTCCATGCTCATGGATTGCAAGAACAAGTATTGTTAAAATATCTATACTACCGAAAACAATGTACACATATATTGCAATCCCTATCAAAATACTATGAGCATTTGCCACAAAGCAAGAATTAACAAACCTCAAATGTGTATGGAACCACAAAAGACCTTGCATAGTCTAAGCAACCTTGAAAAGGAAAAGCAAAGCTGGATGCATCACAATTCCGGACTTCAATTTGTAATATATTACAAAGCTGTAGTCATTAAGACAGTATGACATTGGCACAAAAACACAAAAATCAGTGGAACAGAATAGAAAGCCCAAAAATGGACCCACAACTCCTTGGTCAACAAAACTTAGACAAAGCAGGAAAGAATACCCAATGGAAAAAGAGAGTCTCTTCAGCAAATGGTGTAAAGAAAACTGGATACCAACATGCAAAAGAATCAAACTAGACCACTTTCTTTACACAGTACACAAAAATAAATTCAAAATGGATGAAAGACCTAAATGCGAGATAGAAAACCATCAAAATCCTAGAGAAGAGCATATACAGCAACCTCTTTGACATTAGCTGTAGGAACTTCTTACTAGACACATCTCCAGAGGCAATGGAAACAAAAGCAAAAATGAACTAACTTCATTAAGATAAAAAGCTTCTCCACAGTGAAGGAAACAAACAACAAAAGTAAAGGGCAACCTTTGGAATGGGAGAAGATACCTACAAATGAGATATTTGATAAAAGCATAGTATCCAAAATATAAAGAGAATTTATAAAACTCAACACCCCCCCAAAAAAACCAAATAATCCAGTTAAGAAATGGGCAGAAGACATGAATAAACATTTTTTCCAAAGACATCCAGATGTCTGACAGATGCACAAAAAGATGCTCAATATCACTGATCATCAGGGAAATACAAATCAAAACTACAATGAGATATGACTTCACACCTGTCAGAATGACTAAAATTAAAAACACAGGAAACAACAGATTTTGGCAAGAATGTGGAGAAAGGGGAACCCTCTTACATTGTTGGTGGGAATGTAAACTGGTGCAGCCACTCTGGAAAACAGTAGGAAATTCCTCAAAAACAGAAAAATAAAACAACCCTAGGCCCTACAATTGCACTATTAGTCATTTACCCAAAGTAAACAAAAATAATCATTCTTAGGGATACATGCATCTCAATGTTTATAGTAGCATTACCAACAATAACCATATTACATATAGAGCCCAAATGTCCACCCACTGATGAATGGATACAAAAGTGGTGGGGACACCTGGGTATCTCAGTTGGTTAAGCAACGAACTATTGGTTTTGGCTCAGTTCATGATCTCTTGATCATGGAATTGAGCCCACATAGGCTCTGTGCTCAGCATGGAGACTGCTTCAGATTCTCTTCCCCTCTCCCTCCAGCCCTCCCCTTGCTTTTTCACTCACTCGATCACTCACTCATTCACTTTCTCAAATAGATAAGTAAAAAACAATATTTTAAAAGAGGAAGATGTGCTATATAAACAATGGAATATTACTCAGCAATCAAAAACAATGATGCCATTTACAAAGACATAGAAGCAGGTAGAAAGCATTATGCTAAGTGAAATAAGTCAATGGAGGAAGAAAAATACCATGTAATTTCACTCATATTGGAATTTAAGAAACATAACAGATGAACATAGAGGAAAATAGAGAGGCGACAAACCATAAAACAGACTCTTAACTATAGAAAACAAACAGCTGCTGGAGGGGAGGGGACCAGGGGGATGGTTTAAATGGGTGATGGATATTAAGGAGGGCACTTCTGATGAATACTGGGTGTTGTTTGTAAGTTAATGAATCACTAAATCCCAACCTAAAACTAATATTACCCTGTATGTTAACTAACTGGAATTTAAATAAAAACTTGAAACTACAAATGGAAAATAAATAAAGCATGCTTGTAAAATTAAATATATAGACTTACTTGAGTGCTATAATCTAACAATAGTAAGTAAATCACTTTTAATTCTGATAAAGAAGTCAAAAGACAAAAGCATAAGAATAATTATGACAATTAAAATATGTTAATGTATACACAATAAAAATATATTAATAGATATACAATGTGTATACAATACAAATGTTGTAATTTTGAGTGTCAATAACATAAAGTGTGTGTACAAAGTGAAAAGTAAGAGTCAATAAATAAAATAAAAATTTTTATGTGATTGAATTTAAGTTGATGTCAACTTCAAATGGATTGCTGTAAGGTGTTTTATGTAAGTCCCATTATAATCACAAAGAAATATCAATAGAAGATACATAAAAGAAAATGAGAAAGGAATCAAATCATGTCACAACAACAACACAAAAAACAACAAAAATAAAGGAAACAAGCAAGAGAGGGAAAAGGGGACAAGACAGGCAAAAAACAATGAATAGAATGACAGTACTAAGTTCTTCCCTATCAGTAAGTACTTTTAATGCAAATGGATCATTGCAAATAACTAGACTAGATATAATTTTTGAAAGTTCCATATTAATAAGAAGTGGCCTTTGATCTGCTAAGAGCATAACAAACAAGACATTTAAATCTTTTTTGTTTGATATAGTTTCAATTTATGTATTTCTAAGTTATATTCTTCAGTGGACAGTGACAAGTGGATAGATACATTATAAATGTATCTCTTTATATGTAAATATATAAAATATATTATAAATATAAATATATAACATTCTATATATAATGTAAAACATTGAAAATATTTGGGAAAAAGGGAGAAGGGGGAGATTTATTAATAATATTGCCATTACAATAAAGTCACTATTAATATTTTCTTCTCAGTATGTTTCTAGTTAGACATGTAGTCCAGTTGTATATGTACCTTTATAGCATTTTCCACCTAAAGTTGTATTATTACTACATAGTCTTCATATTTAAATTTAATGAAGATAACATTTTTATACTATGACATTTATTTAAGCATATTTAAGTTCGTATTTGAAAAATGTGTATAAATGATTACATAAACCATTTTAATAGATGCACAATATTCCATCATAAATGTAGTGCCGTTAACTTACTCATGTATCAATTATAGAAAAAATACCTCTCTTTTTTTGTTATATAATTTCAAATATTTTCCTACAAACTATTTTCTTTTTTTTAATTGAAAAATCAAAGTTTTTAATATTTTCGCAATTTCTCTTAAAGATTAAATATCTAAAAGCACAGGACGCCTTAGCTGCAACTCAGAAGCTGCTGGATGTTGCTGTAATTCTTTCAGACCAGGTTAATGATGTACCATTAACCTACAAATTATTTTCAACACATTGTACTATCTCTGATTAGGCTTGCACAATTAGAATTTCTGGATGGAAGGACTCGGCTCCTCATAAATACTAAAACTTTGATTTCCAAAAGTTCTGAACCAATATCCCTTGCCAGTATGAATGTATAGTTAGCTGATTTTCCCGACACTCCAGTAAGTGGAAAAGGAAACTAGATAGTTCATGAATACTAAGCCTTTAAATTCCTGTGGTCAATATTCGTTTTACCCAATATTGTGCCTGCATTATGAAACACACTAAACTATTTTGAACTTTTAACCCTCTCATAAACTCCTTCCCTTGCTCCTCAACATTTCAGTGCTGATGAGAAATTTTGATGGCAGTGATATGTTTTTCTCACAAACATTATTTCTTTCATTTGTGTAAGATAAATTTTCTACAAGTATGATATAGAGATGTATTGTATAAGTGTAAAACAATATTTTACTTTTTAAGTCTATTGACCCTATGGCAGAAAATGGTACTCAGAGGAATTGAGTCTGTAATAGCTAACAATAAACAAGAGCTAAACAATAAACAAACATGTAGGCTAGAAGTATTTGTTATATTAAGAGCAAATGAAAGATAAATAAAAGAATAACAACTTGGGGATCCTGGATGGCTCAGTGGGTTAAAGCCCCTGCCTTTGGCTCAGATCATGATCCCGGGGTCCTGGGATCGAGCCCCACATGGGGCTTTACCCTCTCTGCTCAGCGGGGAGCCTGCTTCCACCTCTCTCTGTCTCTGCCTGCTTCTCTGCCTACTTGTGATCTCTGTCTGTCAAATAAATAAATAAAATATTTTAAAAAAATAACAACTTATTGCCACCTTCAGAACCAGCTGGAACCTCTGCAAATGTATAATCTAAATGTTACTAGACTTCCAAAGATTGCTGTAATGTGACTTATGTCTGCTCTTACATATTGCTTCACTCCTCATAATCTTTATGGCAGAAACTCTGAAGCCATGGTAGAGCAGAGAAGCTATCAAATAATCTAATTATCCAAATAGCCTAGACACTGAGTCTCTGTCACATGCTCTCAGGAATTAAGAAAAATCAGTTTAATGATCAGTTTCAAAGTGGGTAAAATAATAATAATTTTACAATATAACAAAACCAGTTTATTCATAGAAAAACTGATTATCATTTAATACTGTATTTAGATAAGATACTCTAATTATGCTAAAGTGAGTTATCAAAACCTCAAGATAGTCATATTTATTTTAATTCAAAAATACATAATCAAACACTAAGCTAGTTGCTTTCTCCTTTTAACATTCCAGAGTAAGCCACCCTTAGCCAAAATGATAATTCCAGCATGTTACATAAGGCTAGATTAAAGAGATCATTTAGTCTATTCTTCCACATTTTACTGGTGAAGAAATTAGAATCACCATATGTGATATAAGGCATTAAAATCACACATCTGGTAAGTGGTAGAAAAGAGGTAAGAAACCACTTTTCTCATCTTCCAGCTAAAAGGCTTTTTCATTATCCTTTCATACCCACCCTTCCACCCACAACAAGTTTGTAGTGGTGTGTTTTATTCCTTGCCCACTTTTTAATCTCAGTGGGAATGAATAGTGATGGATGAATTCGATAAATAATTCCTAGTAATGGAGGTATTATTCATTCATTAATTTATAGTGTTAGTTTTTAAGCTGCAGAGACAAAAATTAAAATAGGACCTCACATGAAAGAAATTGAAGAAGACACAAGAATATGGAAGAGCATTCCATGCTCATGGATCGGGAGAATAAACATTGTTAAAATGTCTATACTGGCCAGAGCAATCTATACTTTCAACACCACCCCGATCAAAATACCTTTGGCATTTTTCAAAGTGCTGAAACAAACAATCCTACAATTTATATGGAACCAGAAAAGACCTCAAATTCCCAAAGAAATACTGAAAAATAAAAACAAAGATGGGGGCATCATGTTGCATTGACTTCAAGCTTTACTACAAAGCTGTAATCACTAAGACAGTATAGTACTGGCACAAAAACAGACACACAGACCATTGGAACAGAATAGAGTCCAGATATGGACCCTCAACTCTTTGGTCAAATAATCTTCAACAAATCAGGAAAAAATATCCAGTGGAAAAAAGACAGTCTCTTCAATAAATGATGCTGGGAAAATTGGAAAGCTATTTATAGAAGAATGAAACTTGACCATTCTTTTATACCATACACAAAGATAAACTCAAAATGGATGAAAGATCTCAATGTGATACAGTAATCCATCCAAGTCCTAGAGGACAACATAGGCAATAATCTCTATGACATCGGCCACACAAACTTCTTTCAAGACACTTCCCCAAAGACAAGGGAAACAAAAGTGAAAATGAACTTTTGGGACTTCATCAAGATAAAAAACTCTTACAGAGTAAAGGAAACAGTCAACAAAACAAAGAGGCAACCCATGGAATGGGAGAAGATATTTGCAAAGGACACTATAGACAAAGGGCTGATATCTGAAAATTATAAGGAACTTCTCAAACTCATCACCCAAAAAACAGATAATAATCTCAGAAAATGGGCAGACAACATGAACAGACATGTCTCCAATGAAGACATACAAATGGCTAGCAGACACATGAAAATACATTCATCATCATTAACCATCAGGGAAATTCAAATCAAAACCACACTGAGATACCACCTTATACCAGTTAGAATGGCAAAAATTAGCAAAGCAAGAAACAACAAATGTTGGTCAGGATGTGGAGAAAGGGGAATCCTCTTACACTGTTGGTGGGAACGTAAGTTGGTGCAGCCACTTTGGAAAACAGTGTGGAGTCTCCTCAAAAAATTAAAATGGAGTTACCCTAAGACCTGCCAATTGCACTGCTGGGTCTTTACCCCAAAGATACAGATGAAGTGAAAAGAAGGGCCATATGCACCCTAATGTTCATAGCAGCAATGTCCACAATAGCCAAACTGGAAAGGGCCAAGATGCCCTTCGACAGATGAATGGATAAAGAAGATATGGTCTATATAGACAGTGGAATATTACTCAGCCATCAGAAAGGATGAATGCCCAACTTTTGCATCAACATGGATGGGGCTAGAGGAGATTATGCTAAATGAATTAAGTTAACCAGGGAAAGTCAATTATCATACGGTTTCACTTACTTGTGAACATAAGCAATAACATGGAGGACATTAGGAGAAGGAAAGGAAAAGTGAAGTGGGGGAAATTGGAGGGGGAGATGAACCCTGCAGACTCTGAGAAACAAACTGAGGGTTTTGGAGGGGAGGCGGCTGGTGGTATGGTCCAACCTGGTGGTGGGTATTAAAGGGAGCACTTATTGCATGGAGCACTGGGTGTTATACATAAATAATGAATCTTTGAACACTAAGTCAAAACTAACCATGTGTTGTATGGTGACTAACATAACGCAACAACAACAACAAAGAACACATACAAATGGCTAACAGATACATGAAAAAGTGCCCACCATCATTAGTCATCATGGAAATTTAAGTCAAAAACACATTGAGATACGACCTTATATGAGTTAGAATAGCAAAAATTAACAAGGCAAGAAACAACAAATGTTGGCAAGATGTGGAGAAAGGTAACCGTTTTATGCTGTTGGTGAAAATGCAAGTTGATGCAGCCACTTTGGAAAACAGTGTGAAGTCTCCTCAAAAAATTAAAAATAGAGCTACCCTCTGACACAGCAATTGCACTACTGGGTATTTACCCCAAAGATACAGAGTTAGTGAAAAGAAGGGCCATATGTACCCCAATGCTCATAATAGCAATGTCCACAATAGCCAAACTGGAAAGAGCCAAGATGCCCTTCAACATATGGGATTGATAAAGAAGATGTGCTCCATATACACAATGGAATAATACTCATAAATAATAATAATAATAATAATAATAATAATATCAGATAATAATACTATCAGAAAAGATGAATACCCAGCTTTTACATCAACACGGGTGGGACTGGAGGAGATTATACTGAAATAAGTCAAATAAGTGAAATAAGTCAAGCAGGGAAAGTCAATTATCATATGGTTTCACTTACCTGTGGAGCATAAGGAATAACATGGAGGACATTAGGAGAAGGAAGGGAAAAAAGAAGGGTGGGGGAGAGGGGGAGACAAACCATGAGAGACTGTGGATTCTGAGAAACAAATTGATAGTTTTAGAGGGGAGAGGGGTGGGTGGATGGGTTGGCTCAGTGATGGGTATTAAGGAAGGCACATATTGCATGGAGTACTGAGTGTTATACATAAACAGTGAAACTTGGAACACCACGTCAAAAACTAATGATGTACTATATGGTGACTAACATAACATAATAAAAATAATAATAAAAATTAAAAAAAAATAAAATAGGGCCTCAATCCTGACACCCTTAAGGATACTGAAAACCTAATGGGGAAAACAGATAATTACAGTATTGCAGTGAGTGTTGTAAAAAATTTTCCATGAGGTGCTAAGGGAGAACAAAGGGCATAGTTTTCTACCACTTATTTTGGACAAAGGGGGCATATGTGTGGGGGAATTCACAGAGGAATTGATGCTTTGGATGAAGTTACTTTATTTCTAATAATTTATGGATCCAGCATCATACATTTGTTCAGGGTACAGAAGTTCAGTTTCCGAATCCACCACAAAGAGAAAAAAAAATTGATAACTAGACCAGGGTCTCATCCTTTTTGAAGGAAGTCAAAATTTCTTGGCTTAACACCACCTTTGAGAGGGGTATTTTCTTAATCTCTTTCCCACCCCTGGCTGGAATAAGTGTTCCTCTTTGGGTATGAGTCTGTCTTCCCCATCTATCTGTTAGTTCAGTGAGGTTCTATATCATTAGCAGGTGTGTGGTATGTACTGGATGTCTGTTTGTGGATGAGTGAATATGCCTACCCTTGTTATTAACATACTTCTTCATTCATGCATTCATTCAAATTTTTTGAGCAACTACTTTTTGTCAGGCCTTCTGCTAGGTTGTGGGACTATAACAGCAGAAAAACTCTAATTACCTGGTGGAGGAGACAGACAAACTAAGAGGTTCTTGTTTGTAAGTACTTAGTGAGGGAAAGTAAAAGGTGTCCTAAAGGCATAGACTGAGGACTAGAAGAGCATTCCAAGCATAGGGAACAACATGTGCAAAGGCCTGGAGGCAAGACATTATGGTATCTTTGAGCAATTAAAAAAATTTTTAGCCGGGGTGCCTGGGTGGTTTAGTGGGTTAAATCCTCTGCCTTGGGCTCAGGTCATGATCCCAGGACCCTGGGATCTAGCCCCGCATCTGGCTCTCTGCTCAGCAGGGTGCCTGCTTCCTCCACTCTCTCTCTCTCTCTCTCTGCCTAATTGTGATCTCTGTCTGTCAAATAAATAAAATCTTTAAAAAAATTGTTAACCTGGACCAGAGGGTATGTCTGAGGGTTCAATATTTGCTGTCAGTCATAATTTGCAGTCTTTGAAACTGCATCTTCTGGGGATGTCATCACCCTGGACAAGTGAGAGAAGCCCTCTGATGACTTAGCCCACAGACCATGTACACATAAAGCCCAGAGACTTAGTACACCTTCCTCTAGCCCTGTCTTTATCATTCAACATCTAAAGCATAAATCCTTCTGGCCATTTGAACCTCTCTGGTACCATCATAATCCACCCACTCCAAATATTTCCTTCACTTTACAAACTATTCTAATGTGCCTTACAGAACTTCAGCTGCATAATCAGATGCATTTCTCTCATTTTTTTATTTCTCTCATTTTTTACCCACTTCTTTAAGAATTACAGCCATTAACTGGAACCAGACTTTTTCCTAAAAATGCAGCTGCCTGACCCTGCATCTTGAATACTGATTTTATATTTTTCTCATACCCCATATTCCTCTGGAGCTTGGGTGTTTCCCTTGGTCCCTTTGATATTTTGGGACCACAAGCCTCTAAACGGCTTGAAAAAAAAAGAAAAACACAACAACAAAAGCAATAACAACAAAAGTAACAACTCCGATCTTTTGAGATACACACTATCCAGTTCCCCACCTCCTCACTCTTTCAGAATTTAGTAATGACTTTATTCAATGGTTCAGTCTTTCCTCCATCTCTACTTCAGATGCCATCCCCAATGACTTCCAAGCCTCTCAGTTCCTTGACCTCCTCACCTCCATTGAGTTCTCAATTTTCTTTCAGCAACCTGTTTTCACTGTCACACCTTGGATCTTGACAGTCCCTATAACTGCAACTCCCAGTATCACTGATTAAATTATTTTACTTTATTTTTTAACGATTTTATTTATGTACTTGACAGAGAGAGAGAGAGAGAGAGAGAGATCACAAGTAGGCAGAGAGGCAAGCAGAGAAAGAAGGGGAAGCAGGCTTCCTGCTGAGCAGAGAGCTCAATGCATGGCTCAGTCCCAAGACCCTGAGATCATGACCTGAGCTGAAGGCAGAGGCTTAACCCACTGACCCACCCAGGCACCCCTATTTTACTTTCTGACCAAAACGTCAACTTCATGGCCCACTGATCCCTCCATTCTATACTATACCATCAGATCTAATTTTCATTTATTCTTCATATCCAGCTTTGATTCCATAACTCATGTTTTTAAATTTTATTGTTATGTTAGTCACCATACAGTACCTCATTAGTTTTTGATATAGTGTTCCATGATTCATTGTTTACATAAAAAAACCCAGTGCTCCATACAATACATGCCCTCCTTAATACACATCACTGGGCTAACCCATCCCCTCACCCCTGCCCCTCTGAAACCCTCAGTTTGTTTCCCATATCCATAGTCTCTCGTGATTTGTCTCCCCCTCTGATCTCCCCTGCTTCATTTTTCCCTCCCTTCTCCTAATGTCTTCCATGCTATTCCTTATGTTCCACATATAAGCATACCCATCATTTGCATTAACATAGATGGAACTGGAAGAGATTATGTTAAGTGAAATAAGTCCACCAGAGAAAGATGATAATCATGTTTTCACTTGTATGTGGAACATGATTCATAATTTTAATAACACTCTTACCAAAACTTCAAACTCACTTGCCTTCTGTCTTTCTCTCACCTTGTTTGGTTCCATTTTACATACCTGTACCTCAGTAGCACTGCTTGAAATTCTACCGAAGGGAAAACGGATATCTGTAAATTTATAATTGTCAACCTTCCCTTCATGATCAAACTTCTCAAACGGTAAAAGTGCCTCAATTTCCTCAACTTCCACCCATTCTTTGATTTCTCCAATCTGGATTCTACTAACCATCTTTTGTTTAATATCACCATGACTTCCAGGTCACTAAGTAAGCAGACGTTGCAGTCCTCAATTTACTTGATGTCTTAGCAAAATTTCATATTGTTGCACATTCATTACTTCTTGAAAAATTATTTTTTGGTTTCCAAGGCATAATACTCTCTTGGTTTTCCTCTTACGTATTTGGCTGCTCCATCTATATCTCCTTTCCAGACTTACCACTGACTATCTGATTTTAATGGGTGGTGTTCCCCAAGGCTTGATTTTTTTTTGCCTTCTCATCTTATGCTTTACTGTCTTCTAAAGTAATCTCATCTATGCCCTAAGACTTCAATGCTTACAAATAAGTATCTCAATTTCAGCCTTTTTCTTGGCTTCCAGAGGTATATCTAGCACCTACTTAGTACCTCAGTTTGTCATCTCAAATTCAATAAAATACAAAGCTAAATTTATGACGCCAGACCCCTATATTCTTTATCCGGTGAATGGCATGCCCAACCATTCAGTAATGTCAAGGAATAAAACTGCCAGCCTTTCTCAACACTTCCTTCTCCTTTAGCCTCAATATTTCATTAATTATCAAGTCTTGGGGATTTTTCTATACCTCTAGAATCTTACTACTAAAACTTGGAGACTTCACCTCTTCTATGCTTCTTTAATCTGTTATCTTGTTAGTTCATGCTACTATTTTTTATTACTTAATTTAGATAGCTTCTTAATTGAACTCCTTGATTGCACTTTGTCCTGGGAAATGTTATAGAGTTAAAAACCAGCATTATCTAGTGATTGGATGCAGAGTTGAAGAAAAGAAGAATCCTAGATGAAGTTCAAGATTTTTATTTGAATGACTAGTTAGGTGATGTTTTTAGTAATGGAGATAGAGAACACATGAAGATGATGAGTTTTGAGGCTCTCAGAAGTAATCTGTGCATAAGTTGTGGTTGAATACATAATGTTGCATGAGATTACCTAGAGAGTTTAATAAAAGTGCAATAAAAAACAAAGCTTGAGAAGCAAGATTACTATTTTCAGTAACCTAGCTTTTAATAACATGGAGAAAAAACAAACAAATAAACAAAATATCTGCTAGAAATTTTCACTAGTAGATATTCTTGTTACATACAGATTCTTCAACAGAATTTTTTTGATTAGATGATTTACATATGTGCTAGTTGTCTTTCTTGTCTATTAAACCACACACCATGGAAAGACATTGACATGATTAGAAAAGAAATCCCACAATGTAACAGCTTTTACTTAAAAATCAAAAGCATTAATTTCAAATAAGCCTGATAATCCTACTTTGTTTTCTTCTTTTTTTTTTTTTTAAGATTTTATTCACTTACTTGAAAGAAAGAGAAATGGAGGGGGGAGCACAAGTGAGGGAAGGGGCAGAGGGAGAGAAAGAAGCAGACTACCTGCTGAGTGGGAAGTCCAATTTGGGGCTCCATGCCAGGACCTGAGATCATGACCTGAGCTGAAGGCAGAAGGTTAACTGACTAAACCACTCAGGTGCCACCTACTTCATTTTCTTTGTCAATTTTTTCTCACTTTCCTGGATTACTTAGTTTGCCTCAAATATCTATCTCTTTCTCCTACTCTCCTGAATCTCAGATGATGAAATTAATTCTGATTTTATAGGGAAATTGAGGCTATGAAAAGAGAACAACAAACCCCACCTTGAAATCTATCAAACTGCTTGCTTCTATGCTTCTATTACAATTTTATCCTGTTATTGTGGATGAACTATCTTTCCATCTTGATAAAGACAATCATTCTTCTATGCACTAGATTTCAGCCTGTGGCCTATGTATTTTTCCTGGCTTTGTCTTTTCCTACTCTGTAATAAATTTCTCCCTTTCTCCTCTTTAATTCCCAGATGCCTATAAACATGTAATAAAACCCTCTTGTATTAATAAATTCTTTCCTTGATCTTGCCCACTAGGCTAGCTATTATCACTTATCTCTGCTCCTCTTTATAGAAAATATATTTGAACATATTTTCTAAATAGGTACACTCAACATTGTTCCATTCTTTCTGTCTTTATAAATACATATGGACACAGAAAAGTGCATGAAACATAAAAACATAACAAATATTTGCAAAGTAATAACTAATGTAACAACAACCCATGTAAAAATAATAACAACAATAACAAAAACCCTAAGAATTTTATCAGTACTCCAGATATAGTCCCCTGTCTGTCAATATCTGGTTCTTCCTTATCAAAATATTATTCCTCCCTAGAAGTGAGTTTTATTAGAATCACTTTTCTGCTATACATTGTAGTTTCACCACGTATGTATCCATCCCAAAATAACATGGTTTGCCTTTACCTGTTTTTACAATATGTATAACTAGACATTCATTTTACTTTTTTCATTTTGAATAGTATTTGTGAGATTCATTTATGACAACATTGCAATTTGTTCATTCTTAATGCTGTATAGTATTTCACTAAATGAATATACCAACATCAATTTATTTTTTTTTTGTTGATGGACATAGGGTTGTTCCCATTTTTGGATTATTATAAATTAGGTTACTATTAACATTCTTGTACGTGCATCCAGGCACATATGAGAATGAGTTTCTCTGGAATATAATTAGAAATGGACTTGATAAATCATATGTGTTTATTTCTTCAAACTTAGTAGATAATGTCAATTTTCTAAACTGACTTTATCAAACTGTACTCTCCCCAGAACTATACAATAGTTCCCACTGCTTTATATTCCTTCAAAAATTTAGAATTTAACATTGTCTGTCTATATAATTTTGTTCAGCCTGGTGGCTGAATTATAATGTTTATTATTTAAAATTTTATATATAATGGCTAATGAAATTGAGTATCTTTTTCTATATTGTTGTGGTCCATGTGGTTCTCTTCCTTTATGAAGCAACTATTCAGATATATTGATAGTCTTGTTCTTATTTGTAACACTTCTTTATATAATCTGTACACTAATCCTTACTAGCTTTACATTTCAGAAATATCTTCTGCCACTTGGTAGCAAATTTTTCACTCTTATTTAAGATTCATCTTTTTTACTGAATAGGAATTAATAGTTTGAATTCATTTGGTTTATTTAATCTAGCCAGAATTCTTTTCTAGTGTGTGATTTAATGTGGGAACTAGTTCACTTTTTCTCTAAGTATAATCAATTTTCTTTTCCTTTCTTTTCTTTTCTTTTTTTTTCTTTTTTTGGTAGCATCTACTACTTTATTTTTTTTATTATGTTAAGTTAGCCACCATACAGTACATCGGTAGTTTTTGATGTAGTGTTCAATGATTCATTAGTTGTGTATAACACCCACTGCTTTTCACAGAACTAATTATTAATAACACTTACCACTGTTTTGTAGTGCCACATCTATAATATCTACTATGTTTCATTGATTTACTTTTCTATTCTGAGAGCAGGAGCCGTTTTAAACTGTGGAATCCTAGGAGCGCCTGGGTGGCTCAGTGGGTTAAAGCCTCTGCCTTTGGCTCAGGTACTGATCCCAGGGTCCTGGGATGGAGTTCCACACTGGGCTCTCTGCCCAGCAGGGAACCTGCTTCTCCATCTCTCTCTGCCTGCCTCTCTGCCTACTCGTGATCTCTGTCAAATAAATAAATAAAATCTTAAAAATAAACAAGCTGTGGAATCCTTAGTGACTGAAATGTTGTCTGATATTTCATAGACATTTAATAAATATTTATTGAATTAATAATTGAGTGAATAAAAGATGATTCACTGAAATAATTGTGAAACATATCAGTGTATATTTATCATAATTCAATTATCCCAAAGAAAATTGACTGGAAAAGGTAAATATGCTTACACCATTACAATATGATGACTACTATTTATATACTGAATAAATAATTGGAATAGATAAATCACTATTTTAAAAATTAATTTTATTTATTGCTTATTAAGGCATAATTAACATACACTGTTATATAAATTTCAGGTGTACAAATGACTTTTTTAAGATTTCATTTATTAATTTGACAGACAGAGATCACAAGTAGGCAGAGAGGCAGGCAGAGAGAGGAGGAAGCAGGCTCCCTGCTGAGCAGAGATTCCCGATGTGGGGCTCGATCCCAGGGTCCTGGGATCATGACCTGGGCAGAAGGCAGAGGCTTTAACCCACAGAGCC
The DNA here is from genome assembly GCA_004024625.1 of Mellivora capensis. NCBI lineage: Eukaryota > Metazoa > Chordata > Mammalia > Carnivora > Mustelidae > Mellivora > Mellivora capensis. The sequence continues at coordinate 26,848 of PISX010021970.1, forward strand.
ACTCAGGCACCCCTACAAATGACTTTCTTAAGGAAACATCAAACTATACCATCCATGTGAATTAACTTCATGTTATAGAACAGAGTATCTTCATTAGGAGAATTCAATATAGACAGGACATACATTAAATTTTGCATACCTTTTGATCAATCTTTAATCAAATTGGTTAGAAAATTTTTATTCTAGATCTAAAAACAATAAGGCCATACAATAAATTTTTAAAGTTCTTATTAGATACATAGAACTTTAGAGGTTAAAGGACCCTAAAAGTTTATCAAATTTACTCCTTTCATTTTACAGTTGAAGAAAGCAGTCAAAGAGGCAAAATAAATTGTTTAAATTTGTCTACCTATTTACTGACAGATGTGGACTGCAAAACTCATTTCCTAGGCAATGATTTTCTTTTAATTGCACAAGATCATCATGTCAATTGGATTGTAAAATACCAAGATTAAAATAGATTTTTTACTTTAAAAGAATGATTTTTAAATAATTAAAGACACAATATAGTCTCTTCCTCTCGTCTCCCCTAGCTCCTCCTCCTCCTTTTTTCCTTCTTCTCTTTCTCCTTATCCTTCTTCTTCTCCTTCTTTTTGTTCTTTCATTTAATTACTGTATTAATACTTGTAATAATTTCATTGCTAACAGATTGCTCTTGAAGTCTGCAATATGCTGCATACATATTTTTAAATACATTTCCATGGCTCCAGATCTACATGAATGTATAACTTGTCTACAACACAGTAATTCTAAAGTTTTTAAAATTAAAATTTTGTTATAAAATATCAATCACAGCTTTCTGTATTTATGCTGCACCTTTACAATGTTATTATATGCACATAATGGCCAATCTACCTCTCCTCTCCTTATAAAATTTTAGTGTGTCATTTGTTAGCATTTCTTGCTTATAGTGTAACCTCTTCCTGGATGCAGTGCTAATTGTATTTTTGGATTAACTATGCATTCTAGCTTAATTGGTTCTAATTTGAAGTGGTGCAGTTTTAAATTTTTTTAATGTATTTATTTGTCAGAGAGAGGGAGAGAGAACGAGCGAGCACAGGCAGACAGAGGCAGAGGGAGAAGCAGGCTCCCTGCTGAGCAAGGAGCCCAATGTGGGACTCGATCCCAGCATGCTGGGACCATGACCTGAGCTGAAGGCAGCCACTTAACCAACTGAGCCACCCAGGCGTCCCTGAAGTGGTGCAGTTTTATATCTGCTAATAATTTAAATATCCTTTTCAAATGTTTAAAAGGAAGACACAAAGAAATATTTTCACCTAAAGTTGGCATTTAATGACTTTGTATTGTATTTTAAAATTTGGCTCTGTGTGATGAAGTAGAAAAGTCATTTCATAGCTTCTTAAAAAAAAAGAAGAGAGTATAATTAGAAATAACAGAAGGAAAATACTCTCCCCACCCAAATCTCTCAGCTTTCTATTAACAAAAGCATCACATAGAAAACAAGTACAGAAAAAGTTCATTGACCATTTACATCTCTTGCTTTTTATGTTTTGTATGTCATTTCAAAACCTGTTGTGTCAAGCACAAAACAATATTCTTAGTCTGCACATATATGTGAATTAATATTGCGATGTGTTTTAAAAATTTTGCCACATCAAGCATTTTCCTCAAACCCATTTCTTTTTTTTTTTTAATTTATTTATTTGTCAGAGAGAGAGGGAGAGAGAGAGAGGGAGCACAGGCAGACAGAGTGGCAGGCAGAGGCAGAGGGAAAAGCAGGCTCCCCGCCAAGCAAGGAGCCCAATGCGGGACTCGATCCCAGGACGCCAGGATCATGACCTGAGCTGAAGGCAGACGCTTAACCAACTGAGCCACCCAGGCGCCCCACCTCAAACCCATTTCTTTAGTCTCTTAGTGATAGCCATTGAGATTGTGCTGCTCTCCTTTCCTTTCTTCCATTTTTGTTCTTTCACTATTGGAGTCTAAAATATTGAATTTGGATGGGTAAGAGTTCACGTTCTAGTTTAGTTTAGAAACCCTGCTTAAGGAGTAAAATCAGCAAGATTGTGACATAAGAGATAACACGGAGGACATGGGGAGATGGAGAGGAGAAGGGAGTTGAGGGATATTGGAGGGGGAGATGAACCATGAGAGACTATGGACTCTGAAAAACAACCTGAGGGTTTTGAAGGGGCAGGGTTGGGAGGCTGGGGGAGCCAGGTGGTGGGTATTATGGAGGGAATGCATTGTATGGAGCACTGGGTGTTGTGCAAAAACTATGAATTCTGTTACGCTGAAAAGAAATAAAAAAAAAAAAGAGTTTCCAGAACTTGTCCCTCTACAGAAACACAAATTCTTACAATCAATTCTGGATGCAAGTATTTTTGTGGGGCCTTGGTAGTCCAGCAGAGAGTCCTACCAGAGAAGTAGTCCTAGCATCCTGCTGGAACAAAAAAATAATTTAGAAATAGAAGCATTGACAAAAGTTACAATAATAACTTTATTTACTCACTGTATCTCTGTCCCAAGGCAGCATGGATTGGTGCCAATAGATCCTCCTTCAGCTTTCAAATTTTTCACAAAATAAAATGATAGTGTAGTTAATGCCTGGCTCCCCCAGCCATGTTGGGTGTTGTCCAAGAGAACAAATTCTTTCCCACATAACCTAGAACGTTGAGGGAATTGGCTAGGCTGAGTAGTCTGGGAGTAGCTAGAAGCAGGGAAAGGGGGCAAGAGTTTATGGTAACCAGGGTGCAGAACTCAATAAATGTCTAGTATCTACTAACTGTCTCACAATACCATCAAAAGGCCTGCCCATTAACATTATAGGATGAATCACCTGTCGAGTACCCAATCTATACCACATGCAATCATGCTACTATGTGTGTCTCTCCCTCTCACATAGCCACAGCTCTCTGTGAACACTTACAGCAGCATATGCGAGCCTCTGAAGATCATTAATAAGAACGTGTAGATGGTTAGTTCATGTTGTTGGGTTTTTAGTAGTCACTAAACCTTGAAAAGTTCAAGGCAAGACCTTAGGGAAAATATATAAGAAACTCTCAGCTTGTGGTCTGACTTTACAGCATTAGAGATGGCATAAAATCCTAAGACTTCCTTCCCAAAAGGGGACATGAAAACTGGACTGGGTGCATCCATAGAGAAGTTCTGAGAGAAACCTAGAGTTTTTATCCAGGATGTCTAATGATAGCATTTTTCTTTCCCAAAGCCAGTCAGTAAAGACTATAGGAAATGACTGCTTCATCAAATGTGAAGACAGCAACAAGAGACTTCAGAACACGAGGAATCAAGGAAACATGGCACCACTTAAGGAGCACCATAATATTCCAATAACCAACCACAAAGGAAATAACAACCATAAAGGAACCACACAGAAATTCTGGAGCTGAAGAATACAATGAATGAAATGAAAAATGTGATAGAGAGCTTAAACAACAGACGTGATCAAACAAAAGAAAGAATGTACAGACTCAAAAACAAATCATTTAAATGATCTAGTCAAGAATAAAAGGGAAAAAAGACCGTAAAAGTGTGTGAGATTTATGAATCTATGTATCTATGTATCTATCTATTGTCTATCATGTCTATCTATCTATCTCCATATGTGGTTATATATGTATATATTATGAAATTCTCAGAAGAAGAAGAGAAACAGAGAGAAGCACAGAGAATATCTTAAAAAATAATTTCCAAATCTCCCCAAATCTTGAGAAGGATATGAATATCCAAGTTCATGAGGCTCAAAGGACCTTAAAAAGGTTCAATCCAAAGAAGTTTATAGCAAGACACATTATAATTATATTATCAAAAATCAAAGGGGCAGGGGGTGGGAGGTTGGGGGAGCCAGGTGGTGGGTATTATGGAGGGCACACATTGCATGGAGCACTGGGTGTAGTGCAAAAACTATGAATTCTGTTACGCTGAAAAGAAATAAAAAAAAATTTTAAAGAATGAAAAAAAATCAAAACAAAGATTTTTGAAGCAGCGAGGAAAGTGACTCATCATATGCAAGGTGATCTCCATAAGGCTGTTACTGAATTTCTGAGCAGAAATCTTGCAGGCCAAGAGAATGGGATGATATATTAAAACTGCTGTAAGTAAAACACTGACAACAAAGTATACTTTACAAAATTGTATTTGGGTATTAAGGAGAGCACATGTTGGGATGAGCACTAGGTGTTACATGCAACTAATGAATCATTGAACACTACAACAAAAACTTATGATGTACTATATGTTGGCTAACTGAACATATTGAAAAAATAAAATCAGGCTAGCTACTCACCAGGACTCACTCAGGCAAACTTGAACAAGTTAGTGAACCATTCTGAGATTTGGTTTTGTTATTTGGTGAGATTAATAGGAGTGACTGACATAATACATATTCTCAATAAATATTTGGTGTTATTATAAAAAATAAAATAGTATCACTAAAAAAAATAAGAAAAAGAAAAGATACAGATTTTTCGAGAAAAACAAAAACTAAAAGAGTTCATCACCATTAGATCTATCTTGGAAGATGTGTTAAAAAGAGTTCTTTAAGTTGAAATGTATGATAACAACCAGTAAGAAGACAGATAAAAGGATAAAACTCATTAACAAAGGTACATATAAACTCAAAATATTCTAATCCTGGAACGGCATTGCATAAATCAACTGTAGTATAAAAGTTAAAAGTCAGAAATATTAAATAAAATAACTATATCTACAATAATTTGGTAATCATTGCATCATATAAAATGATTTAAATTTTGCCACCAATAGAATTAAATGGGAGAAGGAGTAAAAGTGTACTTTTTATATGTGATTGAGATTACATTGTTAACAGTGTAAAATAAACTTATTACTATAAGATATTTTATGTAAGCTTCAGGGTAACCACAAAATAGAACATTTTACAAAAACAGAAAAGACAAAGAGAAAAGAATCAAAGAAAATCAAGACAGGAAATTACCACCAAATCACAGAAGAAGATAGCAAAAGGAGAAGGAAAACAAAAGAAATTATAAAACAGTAAAAAATCATTTAATAAAATGACAATAGTAAGTCTTTTTCTTTTTCTTTTTTTTTTTTTTTTGAATTTCCACACAATGACTTTTATTCTAAAGAAGCAGAGTAACTAGGGTCAGTAGGCCATCCATAATAAGACCATCTCAAGTGTTTGTTGTTGTTAATTTTTATTTTATTTATTTTATTATATAATTTTTCTAATTTCTTTTCAGCGTAACAGAATTCGTAGTTTTTGCACCACACCCAGTGCTCCATGCAATGCATGCCCTCCATAATACCCACCACCTGGCTCCCCCAACCTCCCAACCCCCGCCCCTTCAAAACCCCTCAGGTTGTTTTTCAGAGTCCATAGTCTCTCATGGTTCATCTCCCCCCCAATTTCCCTCAACTCCCTTCTCCTCTCCATCTCCCCATGTCCTCTGTGTTATTTGTTATGCTCCGCAAATAAGTGAAACCATATGATAATTGATTCTTTCTGCTTGACTTATTTCACTCAGCGTAATCTCTTCCAGTCCCGTCCATGTTGCTACAAAAGTCGGGTATTCATCCTTTCTTATGGAGGCATAATACTCCATAGTGTATATGGACCACATCTTCTTTATCCATTCATCTGTTGAAGGGCATCTTGGTTCTTTCCACAGTTTGGCGACCGTGGCCATTGCTGCTATAAACATTGGGGTACAGATGGCCCTTCTTTTCACCACATCTGTATCTTTGGGGTAAATACCCAGTAGCGCAATTGCAGGGTCATAGG
>PISX010021971.1:0-32630 GCA_004024625.1 Mellivora capensis
GCCATCTGGATGTCTTCTTTGCAGAAATGTCTGTTCATGTCCTCTGCCCATTTCTTGATTGGGTTATTTGTTCTTTGGGTGTTGAGTTTGATAAGTTCTTTATAGATTTTGGACACTAGCCCTTTATCTGATATGTTGTTTGCAAATATCTTCTCCCATTCTGTCAGTTGTCTTTTGGTTTTGTTAACTGTTTCCTTTGGTGTGCAAAAGCTTTTGATCTTGATGAAATCCCAATAGTTCATTTTTGCCCTTGCTTCCTTTGCCTTTGGCGATGTTCCTAAGAAGGTGTTGCTGCGGCTGAGGTCGAAGAGGTTGCTGCCTGTGTTCTCCTCAAGGATTTTGATGGATTCCTTTCTCACATTGAGGTCCTTCATCCATTTTGAGTCTGTTTTCATGTGTGGTGTAAGGAAATGGTCCAATTTCTTTTTTCTGCAAGTGGCTGTCCAATTTTTCCAACACCATTTTTTGAAGAGGCTGTCTTTTTTCCATTGGACATTCTTTCCTGCTTTATCAAAGATTAGTTGACCATAGAGTTGAGGGTCTATTTCTGGGCTCTCTACAACAGATGAATGGATAAAGAAGATGTGGTATATATATACAATGGAGTACTATGCAGCCATCAAAAGAAATGAAATCTTGCCATTTGCAACGACGTGGATGGAACTAGAGGGTATCATTCTTAGTGAAATAAGTCAATTGGAGAAAGACAACTATCATATGATCTCCCTGATATGAGGAAGTGGAGATGTAACATGGGGGGTTGTGGGGATAGGAAAAGAAGAAAAGAAACAAGATGGGATCAGGAGGGAGACAAACCATAAGGGACTCTTAATCTCACAAAACAAACTGAGGGTTGCTGGGGGGAGGGGGAATTGGGAGGGGGGGTGGGGTAATGAACATTAGGGAGGGTATGTGCTATGGTGAGTGCTGTGAAGTGCGTAAACCTGGCGATTCACAGACATGTACCCCTGGGGATAAAAATACATTATATGTTTATAAAAAATAAAAAAATTTAAAAAAACAAAAAAAGATTAAAGAAATATAATTACAAACAGGAAAAAAAAAAGAAAAGAATGATCTAAACTAAACTAAAGTAAAATTTAAAAAAAATTAAAAAAATAGAAAAGCAAAAGAAAAACATGGGTATATGTATCAAAAAGTTCAGGTTAAAAGGTTATTATGGGGGATGCCTGGGTAGCTCAGTTGGTTAAGCCACTGCCTTCGGCTTGGATCATGATCCCAGGGTCCTGGGATCGAGTCCCGCATCGGGCTCCTTGCTCGGCAGGAAGCCTGCTTCTCTCGCTGCCTCTGCCTGCCTCTCTGCCTGCTTGTGTGTATTCTATCTCTAGCAAATAAATAAAATCTTAAAAAAAAAAAAGGTTATTATGGAACTTGATGTACTGGACATCTCACTGTGATGGTAAATAGGCAAAAAAAAATCTATATAAAAAAGAAAAAAAAAAGAAAAAAAATTAAAAAATGAACCAGAATAGTGGGAACGAATTAAAAATTAATAGTTGTATCTATGAAGTAGTAGTGATTGTTCTCTTTTTGTTCCCCCCCCGCCCCCCCCCCGGGCTGGCTTTCTGGGGGAGGGGCCTGCCACGTGGATTTTCAGGCAGTGTTTCCTGAGTTAAGTCCTCCCGCCCCCCTCAAGGGGGTGGGCTCTGAGGAAACTGGCCCTTCAGGCTTTTGTTCTCTGGAGGTTTTTATGTCTGTTCATTTGTTTTCTCTCCCCTTAGCAGGTCCCGATGGTTCTTGGAGGTTTAGAGGAAAGCAAACCGCACCCAGACCTCCCTCCCAGAGAGAAGCCTCAGTCTGTTCCCCTCTGGGTGCTCCAAAGCACATATATTCCCCCTTAGCCACTGGCAGAGCAGGTTCCCAGTTGCGGTCCCTGGGGACACAGGAACTCCTGCTTGTACCCAAAACCACAACAGCGGCAGCTGTCTAGGCAGCTCCAGACCGCCAGAGAGGTTCCAAGCAGCAATCTCACAGAGATTTTCCCACTGGCCCGGGCTGGGAGCGCTCAGACTTTCCAGGTTCAAGAGCGTGGGGCTGGAGCCTGCGCGCACCTCTCTCAGGGGAGTGTGTGGGGCGCGTCTCAGGCTCTGCTAGCACAGAGCAGCGCACTCGTGGGGGCTGCAAAAAGGCTGTTTCTGCCGCGCGAGGGTCCCAGCCCCTCCCGCACACCAAGCGCCCTTAGGAGGTCTCCTTACGGCTCAGGGACCAAGACCTGATTTCTCCACCGCACTCTCTCTGGCTCAACGCCAGGGGTGTTTGTCCTTGGTCAGGGGTCTTAAGCCCCTGTCCTGAACTGTTCCAATTCCCACAATTTCACCCCGTGATCCTTTGTTCTTTTTGAGTGCTTTCTACCAGACTTCAAGTTAATCCTGGTCCCCAGATGCAGGAAACTCTCATATTGGGGTATTACTTTCCAATGGGTCACTTCTGGTCCCTCCCCCTTTTGTTTATCTTCTGATATTAGTCTGATGTTCCCACTCCGCTTTACCTGCCCACTGGTGTCTTCTGTCCCAGTAGAGATCTAGACGTGTATAATTCTGATCTCAGGCTGATTTCATGGGTGATCAGAGTTCCTTGGTAGGTAATCAGCTCACTTGAGGGTACAGGTTGAAACAGCGCCTCCTCCTAGTTGCCCGCCATCTTGTCCCCCCTTGATTCAATCTTTTACCAAAAAATTAGAGGTGTTTATAATTTAAAACAATGTACATAGTGTTTGCTATTGCAAGTCTACTTTATCCTACAAAAATAGTCACATAAGTATAGAGAGTACACATTTCACATATTCAAGGACTTTAACTGTAGCAAAATTTGTAATAACAAAACAAAAAAGAAAAACAAAAAACCCTGCAAATAACCTAAATATTTATCAGTAAGGAATTATTTGATTATGGTTCCATATGATAGTTTAAAAGAATGAGGGGACACTTGTGGGTTCAGTCCATTAAGCATCTGACTCTTGGTTTTGGCTCAGGTCATGGTCTTAGGGTTGTGAGACTGAGCCCTGCATTGGGCTCTGTGCTGGACATGGAGTCTGCTTGAGATTCTCTCCCTCCCTCTCCCTCTGCTTCCTACCCCCCAGCGCACACACACACACACTCTCTCTCTCTCAAAAAATGTTTAAAAGAATGAGATGTATCTGTGTTTAATAGAAAGGTGTTAAGTTTATAATATAACTGAATGTAAAGAGCACACTTCAGAACACTTTGTAATATGATTTTATTAAAAAGCAAAAAAAGGTAATGGTGTATGTATATTTTGACATGCAGAGGTAGGTAGATGGATAAAGTTTAGAACAGTGGTACTCCACTTTCCTCCCAGGGGACATTTGGCAATGTCTACAAATGTTTTGGGGAAGGGTACTACTGGCATCTAGTAGGTAGAGGCCAGGGATGCTATCAAAAACCTTACAGTTCATAGGACAGCTCTTACAACAGAGAATTAACTGGCTCAAAATGTGACAAGTGCTGAGGTTGAGAAACACTGGTCTTGTTAGGTCCCCCAATAATGGGTCCGTGGTTAAAGGAGCGAGACTGATACAAAGCAAAGGTCAAGCAAAGCTTTATTTCATGCCAAGCATCAAGAATCAAACAGAATGTTCAGGGCTGCACCTCTTACAGGAGAGGGCGACCCTTCTCTGTTTCACAGACTAGCTTTTAAGGGCAAAGGCCATGTGGTTGGGCCTGGCCATACACAGGTGGCCAATGAGATTGTAACACACAGAGGAAACTCCACAGTCATGTTAGATCACACATAAGTGACCAATTGAATTACAGTTTACCTCATAGTAGACATTTGAACCAGCCTATCACCTTGGTCAGAATTGGCACTCAAAAGTGCCCAAAGGGTGGGGCCCATACTCCTTGGTAACTAGGGAGACAGTATGCGTCCCCCACTGATCGGATGTCTCCACCTGGCCTGACCCACCCTTGTATTTGGGCTATTACCTGGGCCTGGTTTCTGGGACTTGTTTTTGAGTAAGTCCCTTGGAGGGAGGGGGAAAGGGAAAGTTTAAGGGTTAAACAACAAGGTTATTGTTTAACCTGGATGGAAGCCTCTGGCTAAATAGGTTCTTACAGTCTATGAGAATATGTAGCAAATTCTTGCTAGTAATGTTAGGGGGGATTAGGAGGTTCTTTTTATGTTATTTTGTATTTTGGTGTATTACATTTCTTTTTTTCCAATGTATTCCTTTGAAATTAAAACAAATGAGAACTACTGGGCCTTAGCTGGGAGAGAATTACAGTTATAGGAAGGCCTTACTCATTTCTTTCACTTAGTAATATGAATTGAAGGTTCTCCATGTCTTTCCATGGCTGGATAGCACATTTCTTTTTATTGCTAAATAAATATTCCATTGTCTGGATGTTCCACAATTTATTCATTGCCTACTAAATAACATCTTGGTTGCTTCCAAATTTTGGCAATTATGAATAAAACTGCCATAAATGTCTATGTGCAGGCTTCTGTGTGGACATAATTTCAAATTATTGGGTAAATAACAAATAGCTCAATTGCCGGATTGTATGGTAAGAATATATTTAGTCTTAAATTTTATTTTATTTGAGAGAGAGACAGTGAGAGAGAGCATGAGAGGGGAGAAGGTCGGAGGGAGAAGCAGACTCCCCGTGGAGCAGAGAGCCTGATGTGGGACTCAATCCTGGGACTCCGGGATCATGACCTGAGCCCAAGGCAGTTGCTCAACCAACCGAGCCACCCAGGTGCCCAGAATATATCAGAAACTGTCAAAATCTCTTTCAAAGTGGTTGTACTATTTTGCATTCCTAGCAGTGTAGCCAAACTAATGAGTTTACCCCTTGGCAAGTCAGAAACTGCACCAGGTTGAGTTGTCACTGGAAGAAAACTTTATCTGTAGCAAGTAAGGAGATCACAGGGAATGGCTTCCAAAGCAATGACTCTCCAGGCAAGGGTGAATGGGTTCCTTTCATTTAGGGTTAGGATGAATATTTAGATAGGAAAGCCTTGTCATCATATGTAGCAGTGGGCATAAGGCCACACATGTGCCTTGAGGAAACATGCCTATACACACATTGTGTGTTATGTAAATGAGGTTTGTGCTCCTCCTTGGGTGAAGATTTTAGTTTTATAATGAGGTAATGTAGTTGTCAGCCATGCTAGAGGTCACTCCTTCATCCATCTGTACAGTTTTGAGTTGGGGTTAAGCTCAAACTGGTTTGGGTGGTCTGGGGTGCCTGGAGGTCTTGTCAGGGCAGTTGCTACAACTCAAGGGGGCAGTTTCACTTTACATATGCCTGAGTTAAGAGATTAAACTGGAAAGAAGAGCTTAAGTAAAAATGTGGGACAAGCATCAGTGAATACCAGGAGGTGGGCAGTAAAGTCAGGTCTTGAGGTCTAGCAGGTGACATTAGCCATGGATGAGAGTTCCTGTTGGTCCAAAATGTTATGGTATTAGTATTCTGGATTTTGGCCATTCTAAAAGATGTGTAGTGGTATCTCATTGTGTCTTTAATTTGCATTTCCCTAATGACATATAGTGTGGAGCATATTTTCATATGCTTACTTGCCATCTGTGTATCTTTGGTGAGGTGGCTGTTAAGGTCTTTGGCCCATTTTTAAAATTGAGTTGCTGGTTTTTTAAGTTCATTGTATATTTTGGGAAACAGTCCTCTATCAGGTATGTGTTTTACAAATATTTTCTCCCAGTCTGTGGCTTCTCTTCTCATTCTCCTGATAGTGTTTTTTGTAGAGGAGACATTTTTAATTATAATGCATTCCAGCTTATTAAATACTTTCTTAAACATGGATTGTGCCTTTGGTGTTATATCAGGTTGTTTTTGTTTTTTGTTTTCAGATGGTGAGAAAGAGAGGAGGGCCAGAGGAAGAGGGAGAGAGAATCTTAAGCAGGCTCCACACCAGTGTGGAGTCGACATGGGACTGCATCTCACAACCTTGAGATTATACCTGAGCCAAAGTCGAGAGTCTGTCACTTAACCAAGTGAACCTCAAGTGCTTCACACACCAAATGCACTCAGGTACTCAGCATTTGCTGAACTTGACACTTAACGACCCGACCCACTCAGGTGATGAGGGAGCAGAAGGTTAGCTAAGGGCAAACCACAGGCTGACACCCTGCAACCCACACTCCCCACACACACTCCTGGTTGGCACATCTATGACATTCTTCCAGGAAGCTCCCAACTATCTTAATGTTAATGCCTTTCTGGAGGAAAAAACAACCTTAATTTGACAATGGCAAGGCCTCCCAGTATCCTCTGAGTCTTTAACATATGAAAATCCTTTTGAAGCATCCCTTTCCCTTACCTTCCTAAACTCCCAGGTATATAATCAGCTACCCCTCAGTACTCTGGGACCCCAGCTCTTTCTGCCACAGGTCCTGTCCCTCTGCTTTAATAAAACCACTTTTTTGCACTAAAGACATCTCAAGAATTTTTTCTTGGTCTTCAGTTCCAGACCTCACCCCACCAAACCTCACCTATATTCTAAAACTACATCACAGGCACCCCACAAAAGATCTTTTTTTTTTTTAATACTTTATTTATTTATTTGACACAGAGAGAGAGAGAGAGAGAGAGAGCGCAAGAGCAAGCACAAGCAGGAGGAGCAGCAGAGGGAGAGGGAGGAGCAGGCTCTCCACTGAGCAGGGAACCTGACATAGGGCTTGATTCTAGGACAGATGCTTAACTGACTGAGCCACCCAGGTGCCACACAAAAGGTCTTTTTAAACAGAGTTTTAACATCTGGAAATATTGTCGTGTTAACATGACAAAATTATTGTGAGTTTCCTATCTCTAGATTATGTCCCCCCCCCCTTTTTTTTTAACTTAGAAACACTGCCTTCAGAACTTCTTTTAAGTACTAGGTATTTTAAAATTAAGATACTCACATACCATAGTGTACAACTTAGTTTTTATTATATTCACCAAGTTGGGAGACCACTACTACTACATAATTGTAGAGCATTTTTATCCTCCCCCAAAGAAATGCAGTCCCTGTTAGCTGTCACACCTCATCCTGTCTACTGATAACCATTAACCTACTTGCTGTCTAAACAGGACTTGCCTATTCTGAACATTTCATATGAATTAAGCCATATAATATTTGGCCCTTTGTCTCTGGGTTCTTTCACTTAGAATAATGTTTTTATGATCCACTTTGGTTTAATTTTTGTGTAACATGTGAGGTATGTGCTCTAATTTTTGCCTACTAGAGTCCAAAACAAGGGAAGCACCATCAAAAGGGGTAATCTCTAAATGGAGATGAGCTTTTAGAATTTTTTAAAAAAAGATTTTATTTATTTATTTATTTGAGAGAGAGAGTGAGACAGAGCATGAGAGAAGGGAGGGTGAGAGAGAGAAGCAGACTGCCCACTGAGCAGGGATGCCAGCCCCAGGACACAGGACTGGATACTGGGACTCCAGGATCATGACCTGAATTGAAGGCAGTTGCCCAACCAACTGAGCCACCCAGCACCCTACTTTTAGAATTTTAAAAAGCTGTTTTTAGTTACTAATGAGCTCTTGTAAAATCAGGCCGCTGATAGAGACTGATAGTTTTCTGGCCTCTGTGCATATTTTTGCATGGGTCATTTTGGATTCAAAACCAAGATGAACAGGGCTGAGGAAAGCCTTGCTTGTCCCTGACACTTAGAACACCTGCTGCTGGTGTGCGGCGTGTTTGTTTTGCTACCAGCAGAAAAAATACTGCTGTTTTTTTCCTGGAATTTAACGCTCAGATCCTAATTGCCTGAACCTGTGTGTAAGCTGAAACCTGAAACTGCTTGCTGTAGGCTATTTCAGACTCAGCACAAACTGTGCTGGGCTAAAAGCAGAAATCACTCAGATGGGGTGTCATTGCAGATTTAGAGCACCTGTGCATGGGGCCCCAAAACATGGTGAAAACATCATGGACGCGGTCTGTACTGCCTGGTCACATGCAAAATGTTCACAAGAAAGGGCTTGTTCTCTACAGGGACCATCTGGAATCAGGCTTCTGATCAGCTCTATATTTCTGACTCAAAACTAACTGCAATTCCAACCTGTGATTTGTGCTGAGAACTATGTACGAGTTCAGGAAGGACACGTTGCAGGGACTGTGAACTTTCTGCCCACTCCTAGTGGGATGGACTCTTGACCCCATCTCAGGGAGGGCTCACTGTTGATGATTATATTTGGCTTTCTGGATTAGCTGCAGTATGCAAACTGATCATTAAGTAAGCTTTAGTAAAGCAAACTGATCATTAAGTGTAGGTATCTGTCATAAGGGATTAATTTTTTTTAGACACTCACTGGAATCATCATTAGGGTTAAAGAACACCCATTTTGAAATTTTTAAAAAATTCAGGATTTTCTCCTGATGGGTTCCTGAACACACCAGGTCTTTCTCCTTGAGTTATTTAAAAATATTTTTTTCCTGTGAAAATACATTGATTCCTCTTGCATACAACTCTTCCTGATGAAATGTCTGCATAAGTGTAGGGGATGATTAAGAAACATGAAGTCATGATTACTGAAAAGGACACACTGATTTTGCAACAATGAGGAAAAACAAAACCCTAGTATCTGGAAAGCATGGGAGAGGGGGCATTAATAATCTTGGTTTTTAAAAAACTGTTCCTGGAAGCTGTCCCCTCCTCTAGAAGGAAACTCCCTGTGCTCCCTTTCCAAACTGCTGAGAATGTTCTGATTCAGACTGACTGTTGAAGCTAGAGCACACCCAGCATGCTGGCTATGGAACAGATTGGGTGGTCCCAGCTCTTGTACTTTCTATGCAAAATACAGTCATAGGATGGATTAGCTGATGTCATAGCTAAACAAAACTGGAAATGACTGCCTTCTTGCACTCCCTCGAAAACCAAGGACTCAACTAAAGTTTTCCACCTAAACTGGGAATCCTGGGACTGGAAGCCCCGGTAGGGGTCTACTGGGGTTCTGTTAACCTGGGGGCCTACTGTGTGTCCTGTTTAGGGTGCACTAACAGTTGAAGTATGACCTCAGAGGTTGCACTTATTTTGCATGATCCCTGATCATTATGACACAGTCTCAGCTGGAAGGCATTTAGGTTAGCTTCATTGATGGCCAGGTGATTCTGTGACTGAATCGATGCCTCAAGTCATATAAAAAAGATTCATACAAAAACTTGAGGGGAAGCCCCCTGGATTTCTAAGATAGAACTTTACAATGGGATATGTGTTAAATCTCAAGGGGCATAACTGAGATCAATAATAATACTGATCTCATCCTCCTGCATTGGGGCCTACCAATAATTATTACCAAGGGCCAAGGGGTGGACTTTACTGAAGAGAATTACCATAGAAAGCCTAGGACATCATCCTTAGAAAAGTCTGCTTGCAAGGATGGCCCTTGGATGGCATCTGAGAACTTGGATTTTGCATCAGTTATCATCAATCTTAAGTGATAAGAGCGGCTCACTCCACCTAAACCTTTTTTCTTCTTTCTTTCTTTCTTTCTTTCTTTCTTTCTTTCTTTCTTTCTTTCTTTCTTTCTTTCTTTCTTTCTTTCTTTCTTCTACATACAATGTAGTATGTGCTAATCATCTGCTTTCCTTCTGGGGGTCTGGAATTTCAGGGCACTGAGTCTCTAACGAGCTACCCTGGTTGGCAACACTCTGCCCCTGTTGTCACACATCAGTGCAGGAAGAATTAAGCATATCCTATGCAAGTCCACTTGGAGAGAACTCTTGGAAGCTTTGGACTTCTTACCATGTGACTTTTCCCTTTGCTGATTCTCTTCAGTGTCTTTTGCTGTAGAAAACAGTAATTATGGAGTATAACAATTTCTGGGTCCTGTGAGTCCCTCAAGTGAATCATTGAATCATCAAGCCTGGGATGATCTTGGAAATCTGACATACAGGACTTGCTCTAAACCTGTGTGTGTGTTTTATTTGTTTGTTTGTTTATTTGTTTTCTGAGAAATATAATGAAATTCTGTGATGTTCACAGGTCATTAAAAAAAAACACCTTTCAATAATCTCTCTCTTTAGTGATCTTAAAAAATATACCAGAAGAGACTATCTGTAGTTCCCCAAAATTAAGGTGTCAGCAAGGCCATGATCCCTCTGACAGCTCTAGGGGAGAATCCTTCCTGACTTTTCTAGCATCTGGCATTTGCAAGCAATCATTGGCATTCGTAGGCTTATAGATCCATCACTCCAGTCACATGGCCATCTTCTCCCTGCATGTCTTCATATTGTCTTTCCTCTGTGCATGTCTATCTTTGTGTCCTAATTTCACTTCATAAGGACGCCAGTCATATTGGATAAGGGCCCATTATTTTAAACTGATTACTTCTAAAGATCCTTCCCAATATGGTCACTTTTTGATGTACTGGTGGTTAGGACTTCAATGTATCTTTTGGTAGGAATGCTATTCAGCTCATAAGAATCTTCTAAATCCATCCCTATTAGGAACCCACAGAAAAAATCCTCACTCATTTTTTTTTAAAAATATGGCTACTGTAATTTCTAGGAACACCCCAGTGACAATATTCTTTTTTGGAATTAAACATGTTCTAGATGATTTAGGTAGTAATGTAGTTTTAGAGTGTGGGCTGGGAGCTTCTCATTTGTACAACCTGTATTTTGAGCAATGATGTGAAGTATCTCAACTGAAAAGTTGTACTTAGGAGGGATGTTTGTCTGGCTCAGTCAGTAGAGCATGCAACTCTTGATCTTGGGGTCATGAATTTGAGCCCCACATTGGGGATAGAGATTACTTAATAAATAAAAATTAAAAAAATTTGTACCTATGATAGGCTTTAGCTATAATGATAGCTTTACATTCTTATTATTATATTTTGACTTTTAGAATATTGGGTTAAAGTTTGAGAAGTCTGGCTTAAAGAAAAGTACACATGGCCAGTGAAAGTGAGTGGGAACTGCATCTTTAATGTAAAACCGGGACATCTCCCACTCTTGTCATCCTAACTTTACTTTCACTTATAAGAAAATGAAGAGAATCTCACAAATTATTTTGAACAAGTTGGTGATCTAGAACTGGCTGTCTTGAAAGGTAAGTAGAAACTAGTAAGCCACTTCCAGGCAAGAATGAACAGTAGAGTGAAAAACACAGGCAGGAGCGCCGGGGTGGCTCAGTCAGTTGGGTGTCTGCCTTTGGTTCAGGTCATGATGCCAGGGTCCTGGGATTGAGCCCTGTGTTAGTCTCCCTGCTCAGTGGGGAGTCTGCTTCTCCCTCTTGTTAAGTAATTATATTTTTGTCACCCAAAATATGGTTTTGGGTTTGAGTATAACAAATGCAGGCAACTGCATCAAGCCCTGCCAAAACATGAAGCAACAACCTATCAGGATTCAGCTTCCTGGAATAAAATCAGAAATCCACTGCATGAAAAGAAGCTCGAATCTAGTTTTCATTTACTTTTTATCCTCATTGCCTGCGTCCTACCACCAATTTATACAATCAGTCCCACTGAGCACTGTAACCTTCTACTTTTTAAGCACTCTGAATTTCCCTCCTCTGAATAGTTGCTTATCCTCTCTTTTCAATCTGGAATACACTGTTCACTTCTCTACCCCCTATTTATCCTTTAAAATGAACCATAACACAATATAGAACAGGAAGAATATTGAAAGTAGAACTAAGATGTGCTTATGGAATATCAATAAAGAAAGGATTTATTAAACCCAGTAATGAGGAATTAAGGATATATTCCACAAATAAGTACTACATAAAACAAGCCTTTGCATATTGGAGCAGAATCATACAATTAGCTCTCCAGCTGAGACATCTGACAGTAGAATATATTAAACATTTCGTATATGAGGAATTATTCTAGATCCTTGCAACTTGCCATCTCATTTAATCTCTCAACAACCATTCGAAGTAGTTATCATTCACATGATATAAGATAAACCCAAGGCTCAATAGTTTTCATGCAAGCACAGCTGATGCCATAATTGTAATTTCAACCTTTCCACCCCCAAAGTCTATGTTTCTATCCTTGTAATGCCAAACTACTTGCCAAAGTTGATGCAGACTTAAGATAAAGCTTGGCAAATGCTGAGTATATGAGTGCATATGCTGTGTGAAACATTTGAGGCTCAGTTGGTTAAGTGACAGACTCCTAATTTTGGCTTAAGTCATGATCTCAGTGTTGTGAGATTGAGCCCCACCCTGGGCTCTGCACTGGGCGTGGAGCCTGCTTACGATTCTCTGTCTCCCTTTGCCCTTCCCTCCACCCCATTCACACACACATTCATGTATGTTCTCTCTCTCTCTCTAAAAAGAAAAAATTGATTTTGAGGAAGCACACACTAGCAATTAATTAGGAGGTAAATGGTGCAACAACCCATGCAGCAGGTAATGAAGCCCTTGACTAGGTATAAGTAGTGGAAATAGAAGGCAACCTGGTAAGAAATCCATCTGGGGATAAACCTAGAACCAAGTTTAGGAAGAGTCAAAGACAAGTGTGATGTTTTAAGCCCAATAGTGCTGCCATTAATAAAAATATGTAACTTCCTCTAAAACCCAAACCAAAACAAAAAACCAAAAAAGCAGGTTTTGTAACAGCAGTTCTAACTTGGTGAGATGGGTGAAAATTGCTGTCTAATTTCTGGCTCTAGCCCCAACAATGATGATGCCTTCAATTATAGTAAGAGCCACAGGCTGAGAACAGGCACCATAACCAGAGGCAGAATTAAGACCTGAGGTATGGGTATGTCTTGTATGGATGAAGACATATTATGTTTGAAATGGCTGTGTTTCGAGACCCAACTCCAGTGCTGTGGCCCACAAAGAGAGTGGATATTCCTGGTGTCCATCTCCCAGGGGAGCAGACTCAGGAAAGGAAGCTGGAATTCATCAGGTGGGTCAGGTTTCTCTCTAGGACATCTTTCTCTGGACCTGGATCTCTGGGGTTGGTTGCTGAGAGGGAGATGTCTTGCTGTGGTCTTCAGGGGCAAATTCAAAGATGGTATATACTGTATAGAGCCTAAATAGGGGCTCAAATGAATTTGGTCTGCAGGCTCTGGAGAGCCCCCCTTCCCCGTGTCCTAAAACTGTCTTTCCTCCTTTTTTAATGCTTTCTTTGCATTTTAATTTTGATATATCCTTCAGTTGTTAAAATTGTACTTTGAATATTTCAGTATTTTATCAGACTTTTTAAGGACGTAAAAAGGACACTTCTCTTATACGTCTACTAGAATAGAATATTTTCTTTCTGTAGACCAACTCAGAAGTTTTCATTTATTTTATTTCAGGAATTGAAAACTTGACTTCACGGAACAGAGTAAATAGATCTGACCAGCTATATAAGCAAATACATGATTTTCCATAAAATACCAGTTTTTTAGGAAGTTATTAAACCCCAGGATCCCCCCCTTAAGAAGAGGCATCATCTTTTTGTGTTTGTATAGGCAAGATAAGAGGCTGACACATAAATTGTGTCCATCCTAAATAGACTTGGGAGAAAGGCTTGGTGTGGCCCTCAGAATTAAAGCTTGAATACATGAAGTTGTCTGCTCTATTTCTCCCAATGTTATTTATTATTTGAAGCATTAATCAGCATCAGTGATGAAGCTTCTGTATATAGACTTAGCATTTTTACTTCCCAAAAGACAGGAGGATACTACTGCTACTGGGAAGAGAGATGCCCTACCTAGCAGCTGTGGTTGGGGCACTTCAGAAACAGCAATATAGAATAAACACTTTGAACACAGTTTTGTTATTTTGCTTACTCTTGATCAAGAAACTGCTGTCAAATATGACATTTTATGTCAACTATGCTTCAATTAAAAAAAAAGAAAGTACCTGTGGATTGTGCCATGAAACACTACATGAGAATATATTTGGATATCTAAAATCTAGAGGTCACAGTAACACAAGATATTAGATTTTAAAATTCTGGTGTCATCAGAAAAGTTTCTAAAACTTCAGTCTTTGAGAATTTTTTGAGACTTCTGTGGCCCAGAAAGTGGACTGCCTTTGTAAATGTTCTACCTGCATTTGAAAGACTGGTTAGGTCAAGTCACCTGAAAATATTTTAAAATCTTGATAGCCTTATAGAATTCTTATTTCATTGGTCTTTTAGGGTTCTGAAGAGAAATAGGACAATAGACATTTATCTTACAAAATTGGGATACATGAGGGAGGAGGCAAGATGGCAGAAGACTAGGGGGCCTCATTTCATCTGGTTCATTCAGTTTAGCTAGATATCTGTCAACCATTCTGAACACCCACAAATTCAGTCTGAGATATAAGAAAATACATCTGGAAATCTAGAAGTAGAAAAGTGACTGCTTTTTGTAATGTAGGCTGTGAGTAGTAGTGAATCTGTGGGGAGAGATTGGAAGATAAACAGAGGAGGGAGGGAGTCCTCCATAAACTGGCTATCAGAAAGTGTTCTAACATTATAGAACAAAACTGGAACTCTTCTCCAATGAGAGACATCCTTTTCTGAAAGGGGTTCAGGGGATGAAAAGGGCAGAATTTTAGGTGGGTCACTGTGGTCTAGGATCCAAGGGAGACACAGAATGAATGTTGTGTGTGTGAGTGTGTGTGTGTGTGTGTGTGTGCACCTGAGCCAGTGGAGTGCCCAAGCAGTGGAATGGTGTAAACTGATTTTGGTCAGCGAGTCCAGGGGGGGGTCACCATAAAACATGATCCAGGCCAGTCAAGTGACTGCTCTTTACCTGAGCACCCTGAAAAGGACAGGAATGCACAGGCCATTTATCATCCCCTGGAAGGGATGAAACAGCTGCACCCATAACCAGGCAACAACTCTCAGGGCAGCAATGGCCCTGGAAAGGACAGTAGGGTGACACTCAGCACTCCCCCTGGAGCAGCAGAGTTGGTATGTACACAAGCCTACAACCACTCTCAGTACCTAGGCACACAAAGGGCAGGTACAAGGGTACCTAGGGCTCCTCCCTGCCCCCCCCCTTTTTGTTTTGTTTCATTTGGTTTTGTTTGCTTTTCTGTTGTCGTTTCTGACTGCTTTGGATTTGTCTAGGTTGTATTTTGCTTGGGTCGTGGACGATATTTTGGACTCTGCTCACTCTCTTACTCATTCTTCTCTGGGCAAAATGACTAGAAGGAGGAATTCACAACAAAAGAAAGAACCAGAGGCAATGTTCTCTGTCACAGAGCTAACTGATATGGATATAATAAGTAAGATATCAAAGATGGAATTCAGGTTAGCAATTATAAAGTTAATAGCTGGGCTTGAAAAAGCATAAATGATAGTAGAGAATCTCTAAGGGTGGAATGAGATCTAGTTAGGCCAAACTTAAAAATGTTATGAATGAGATGCAGTCTAAATGGATGCTCTAACAGCTAGGATCAGTGAGGCAGAAGAGATAATAAGTGATCTAGAGGACAGGCTGATGGAAAATGAGGAAACTGAGGAAACTAGATAGAGATAACACAGAGTCCATGAAGAAAGGCTTTGAGAATTTAATGATACCCTGAAGAGAAAAAAAATAAATGTGAGAATTATTGTGGAGCCTGTGGGGGTGGAGAGAGAGAGAGAGGGCCAGAAGGTATATTTGAACAAATTATAACTGAGAACTTCTCTAAACTGAGGAAGGAAATAAACATTCATGTCCAAGAGGCAGAGAGGACCCCTCCCAAAATCAATAAAAATAGAAAAACAGCCTGAAATTTAACAGTGAAACTCGCAAATCTTAGATGAAAAGAAGCTATCCTGAGAGCATCTAGGGAGAGGATATTTCTTACCTATGGAGGGAGGAACATTAGGATAACATCAGACCTATCCACTGAAGGCTGGCAGGCCAGAAAGGCCTGGCATGATATATTCAGGATACTTAATGAGAAGAACATGCAGCCAAGAATACTTTATCCAGCAAGGATGTCTTTCAGAATGGAAGGAGAAATAAAGATCTTCCAGGACAGAGAGAAACTGAATGCATATGTGACCACCAAGCCAGCCCTTCAAGAAATATTAAGGGGTAAGCAAAGAGAGAACCCAATAGCAACACAGACCATAAAGAAATAGAGACAATCTACCAAAACAGGGACTTTACAGGAAGTGCAATGGCACTAAATGCATATCTTTCAATAGTTACTCTGAATGTAAATGGGCTGAATGTTCCAATCAAGATGCAGGCTATGAGAGTGGATTAAAAAAAAGAAAGATACACAAACCATAAGAGACTCTTAATCTCAGAAAGCAACCTGAAGGTTGCTGGAGTGGAGGGTTATAGGAGGGATGGGGTAACTGGGTGATGGAACTTGGGGAGGGTATTTGCTATGGTGAGCGCTGTGAATTGTGTAAGACTGATGAATCACAAACCTATACCCTGGAAAAAATAACACATTATATGTCAATGAAAAAAAAAAAGCAAGACCCATCCATATGCTGTCTACAAGACTCATTTTGAATGTAAAGACATCTCCATATTGAAAGTGAAGGGATGAGGAAACATTTACTATGCTAATGGACCTCAAAAGAAAGCTGGGGTAGCAATCATCATATCAGACAAATTAGATTTTAATTAATTAATTAATTAATTAAAAATTTATTTATTTATTTGTCAGTGAGAGAGAGAGAGAGAGAGCGAGAGAGAGCACACAAGCAGGGAGAATGGCAGGCAGAGGGAGAAGCAGGCTCCCTGCTGAAGAAGAAGCCCATGCAGGACTTGATCCAAGGACCCTGGGATCATGACCTGAGCCAAAGGCAGATGCTTAACTGACTGAGCCACCCAGGTGTCCCAATAAATTAGATTTTAAACCAGAAACTATAGTAAGAGATATAGAGTGGCACTATATCATACTTAAAGGGTCTATCCAACAAGAAGAGCTAACAATTGTAAATATTTATGGCCCCAATATGGGAACTGCCAATTATATTAACCAAATAACAAAAGTAAAGAATACATTGATAATTATATATTAAGAATAGGGGACTTCAACATTTCACTTACAGCAATGGATAGCTCATCTAAGCAGAAGATCAACAAAGAAACAAGAGCTTTGAATGACACACTGGACCAGATGTACTTCATAGATATATATATATAGAGCATTCCCTCCTAAAATGACAGGATACTTATTCTTCTCCAGTGTACATGGAACTTTCTCCAGAATAGATCACATACTGGGTCACAAATCAGGCCTCAACTGATAACAAAAGATTGAGGTTTTTCTCTGTATATTTTCAGACAACAGTGCTTTGAAACTTGGAAGGAACTCAATCACAAAAGGAAACTTGGAAGAAACTCAAACTTGAAAGTTAAAGAGTATTCTGCTAAAGAATGAATGGGGTCAATCAGAAAATTAGAGAAGAACTTAAACAATTCATGGAAACTAATGAGGATGAAAACTCATAATCTTTGGGATACAACAAAGGCAATCCTAAGAGGGAAGCACATTGCAATACAAGCCTCTTTCAAAAAGTTAGAAAAAGCCCCAATGCAGAAGCAAATGTTACACCTAAAGGACCTGGAGAAAGAACAGCAAATAAAGCCTAAACCAAGCAGGAGAAGAGAAATCAAGATTAGAGGAGAAATCAATGAAATAGGAAATAGAAGACCAGGAGAACAGAGCAACAAAAGTAGAAGCTGGTTCTTTGAAAGAATTAATAAGATTGATAAACTCTGGCCAGACTTATCCAAAAGAAAAAATAAATGACACAAATTAATAAAGGCATGGTTGAAAGGAGAGAGATCATGACCAACACTAAGGAAATACAGAGATTTGAAGGACATCTTATGAGCAACTATATGCCAATAAGTTAAGCAATCTGGAAGAAATGGATGCATTCCTGGAAACCTATAAGCTGAAACAGGAAGAGGTAGAAAATCTGAACAGACCAATAAGCAATAGGAAATTGAAGTAGTAATCAAAAACCTCCCCAAAATCAAGAGTCCAGGACCAGATGGCTTCCCAGGGGAATTCTACCAAACATTTGAAGAAGAATTAATACCTATTCTACTGAATCTGTTTCAAAAAATAGAAATGGAAGGAAAACTACCAAACTCATTATATGAAGCTAGCATTACCTTGATCCCCAAACCAGGCAAAGACCCCATCAAAAAGGATATTTATAGACAAATATTCCTGATTAACATGAATGCCAAAATACTCACCAAGCTCCTAGCCAATAGGATCCAACAGTACATTAAAAGGATTATTTGCCACAACCAGGTGGGATTTATTCCTAGGATGCAAGGGTTATTCAACATTCACAAATCCATCAACGTGATAGAGCATTTTAATAAAAGTAGAGACAAGAACCGTATCATCCACTCAATTGATGCAGAAAAAGATTTGACAAAATACAGCATCCTTTCTTGATTAAAATTCTTCAAAGTATACAGATAGAGGGAACATACCTCAATATCATAAAAGCCATCTGTGAAAAGCCCACAGCAAATATCATTTTCAATGGAGAAGAACTGAGAGCTTTCCCCTTAAGGTCAGGAACATGACAGGGATGCCCACTCTCACCAGTATTGTTCAGTCTAGTACTAGAAGACCTAGCCTCAGCAATCAGCCAACAACAACAGCAAAAACAACAAAAAAAAAGGAATACAAATTGGCATGAAGAAGTCAAACTCTCACTCTTCACAGATTACATGATACTTTATGTGGGAAAGCCAAAAGACCCCACCCCAAAATTGATAGAACTCATACAGTGATTAAGCAATGTGGCAGGATACAAAATCAGTGCACAGAAATCTGTTGCATTTCTATACACTAGCAATGTGACTGAAGAAAGAGAAATTAAGTAAATGATCCCATTTACAATTGCATCAACAACTCTAAGATACCAGGAATAAACTTAACCTAAGAGGTAAAGTATCTGTACTCTAGAAAGTACAGAAAACTTATGATGAAATGGAGGAAGACACAAAAAGATGGAAAAACACTCCATGCTCATTGATTGGGAGAATAAACAAAATGTCTATGTTGCCCAGAACAATCCACATGTTCAGTGCAATCCCTATCAAAATACCATTGACATTTTTCAAGAGCTGGAACAAACAATCCTAAAATTTGTATGGAAACAGAAAAGACCCCAAATAGCCAGGGAATGTTGAAAAAAAAAAAGCAAAACAAAAAACGAAACAAAACACCAAAGCTGGGGACATCATAATGCCTCACTTCAAGCTATATTACAAAGCTATATTGATCACAAAGACAAAAACACAAAACCAGACACACATAGATCAGTGGAACAGAATGGAGTCTCCAGAAATGGACCCTCAACTCTACAGTCAACTAATCTTTGACAAAGTAGGAAAGAATATCCAATAGAAAAATGACAATCTCTTCAATAAATGGTGCTGGGAAAATTGGACAGCCACATGCAGAAAATGAACAGCATCCGTGGTGGCTTTCAGTTCTGCCCTAATCAATTCCATTTCGTCATCCATGGCTTTCTTCAGCTTAGCTATTGCCTGGATAATTGTTAGCCTGAATTCCCTTTCTGACCTGTTGTCTATGTCGATAGCCATCAGCTTTGTTGCAGAAGGCCCAGCCTCTGAGTTTTTCTTCTGTTGGGCATTCCTCCTCCTAGTCATTTTTGTGAGAGATGGCTGAAGGGAAGTAGCTGAATGTGTTGACTGTGGTGCAGGCAAGGTGCACCCTGGAACGCTTCTGAGCAATCAAGAGTCCCCACCCAAATGAAAGAAAAAAGAGAAAAAAAAGAAAAAGAGAGAGAGAGACAGGAAAAAAAAGAAAGATAAAATAAAAGAGAAGGTCTAGCCCAATGGGCCCCAAGATAAGTTTTATGGAGTATACAAACAAAAAGACTAATAAAAGTAGATGACAAGAGAAAAAAAAAAAAAAATATATATATATATATAAAGACAAAACAAAAAAAAGAACCTTGTCAAAAAGAACCCCAAGTATAAGACTTATATACTACCAGGACAAACACAAATACACAGAAACACTAAGATAGAGGGGGATTAAAAATTGGTTTACCTACAGGGGTAGCATTGATTGGAGAAAGGGGATTACCTTGAAGTTTAACTCTATATGAATATTAAAAAATAAAAATAAAAAAAGAACAAACTAAACTAAAATAAAATTAAAAATTAAAAAATATAAAAGCAAAATAAAAACACAGGTATATGTATCAAAAAGTTCAGGTTAAAAGGTTACTATGGAATTTGATGTACTGGACATCTCACTGTGATGGTAAATAGGTTAAAAAATTATCTATAAAAAAATGAACCAGAATAGTGGGAATGAATTAAAAATAAAGGTTGTATTTATGAAGTAGTGGTGGTTGTTCTCTTGTCTTTTTTTTTTTTTTTTCTTTTTGGTTGGCTTTCTGGAGGAGGGGCCTGCCTCATGGGTTTTCAGTCAATGATGTTCCCTGAGTTAAGTCCTCCCACCCCCATCAAAGGGATGGGCTTGGAGGAAACCGGTTTTTCAGGTTTTTGTTCTCTGGAGGTCTTTTTTTTGTTTGTTTTTGTTTTTTATTTGTTTGTTTGTTTTCTCTCGCCTTGTCAGCTTTGGATGGTTTTTGGAGGTTCAGAGGAAAGAAAACTGCACCCAGACCTCCCTCTCAGAGAGAAGCCTCAGTCTGTTCCCCTCTGGGTGCTCCAGAGCACATATATTCCCCCTTGGCCGCTGGCAGAGCATGTGCCCAGTCGTGGTCCCTGGAGATGCAGGAACTCCTGCTTGTACCCAAAACCACAATAGCAGCGGCTGTCTGGGTAGCTCCAGACTGCCAGAGAGGTTCCATGCAGCAATCACACACTGAGATTTTCCCACTGGCCTGGGCTGGGAGTGCTCAGACTCTCTGGGTCTGAGAGTGCCGGGCTGGCACCTGCATGTGTATCTCTCAGGGGAGGGTGTGGGGCGCGACTCACAAGACGCGTGGCCTTCACATGTGGGTAGTGCCAAGGGCTGTGGTTCTGCCAGCTGGTGAGGCTCCCAGCCCCTCATGGGAGCCATAGCCCCGGTGCTCCCAGGTGCTCTTAGGCGCGCTTGCGGCTCAGGGACCAAGACCTGGTTTCTTCGCTGCACTCTCTCTGGCTCAGCACCAGGAGTGGATGTCCTGGGTCCAGGGACTTAAGCCCCTGTCCCAACTGCCCCGATTCCCACAATTTCCCCCCATGATCCTTTGCTCTTTTTGAGTGCTTTCAACCAGACTCCAAGTTAATGCTGGTCCCCAGTCACAGGGCACTCTCGTATTGGGGTATTACTTTCCAATGGTCGCTTCTGGTGGCTCCCTCCCCCTTTTGTTTATCTTCCGATATCAGTCCGATGTTCCCACTCTGCTTTACCTGCCCACTGGAGTCTTCTGCCCCTGTAGAGATCCAGAAGTGTAGAATTCTAATCTCAGGCTGATTTCATGGGTGATCAGTGTTCTTTGGTAGGTAATCAGCTCACTTGAGGGTACAGGTTGAAACAGTGCCTCCTCCTGGTTCCCCACCATCTTGTCTCCCTCTACATGTAGAAAATAAAACTGGCCCTTCTCTCATACTATATCACTATATATAAAGATAACCTCATAGTGGATGAAAGACCTAAATGTGAGATAGGAATCCATCAAAATCCTACAGGAGAACATAGGCAGTAACCTCTTCACCTTGGCCACAGCAACAATCTTGCAAAACACATCTCTAAAGACAAGGGAAAAAAGGCAAAAATGAACTCTTGGGACTTCATCAAGATAAAAGTTTTCTGCATGGCAAGTGAAACAGTCAACAAAACTAAAAGGTAACATACAGAATGGAAGAAGATATTTGCAAATGACATAACATATAAAAGGCTGGTATCCAAGATCCATAAAGAACTTCTCAAACTCAACACTGTAAATCCAGATAATCCATTCAAGAAATAGGCAGAAGACATGAACAGACACTTCTCCAAAGACATAAAAATGGCCAAAAGATTAAAAAATGCTGCACATTACTTGTCATTGGGGAATTACAATGAGATACCACCTTACAGCAGTTAGAATGGTCAAAATTAACAAGACAGAGAACAACAAATGTTGGTAAGGATGTGGAGAAAGGGGAACACTCTAACACTGTTGGTTGGAAAGCAAGATGGTACAGACACTCTGGAAAGCAATATGGAGGTTGCTCAAGACATTAAAAATAGAGCTACCCTACAACCAAACAATTGCACTATTAGGGATTCACCCCAGAAACACAGATGTAGTGAAAAGAAGGGGTACATGCACCACAATGTTCATAGCAATAATATCTGCAAAAGCCAAACTGTGGAAGGAGCCAAGGTGTCCTTCAACAGATGAAGAGATAAAGAAGATGTAGTTCATATGTACAGTGGAATATTAGCCATCAGAAAGGATGAATACCCACCATTTGCATAGACATGGATGGAACTAGAGGGTATTATTCTAAGTGAAATAAGTCAAGCAGAGAAGACAGTTATCAGATAGTTTCACTCCTATGTGTAATATAAGGAATAGTGCAAAGGACCATTCAGGAGGGGAGGGAAAACTGAATGGGAAGAAATCAGAGGGAGCCAAACCATGAGAAACTCTTGACCCTGGAAAACAAACCGATGGTTGTGGAAAGGGAGGTGGGTAGAGTGATGGGGCAATTGGGTGATGGGGATTAAGGAGGGCACATGATGTGATGAGCACTGGGTGTTATATGCAACTAATGAATCATTAAATACTACACCAGAAAACAATGTAACCAGGTATATGTTGTCTAATCGAATTTAAATTAAAAAAAAAAAAAGAAATTGGGACACATGATTATAGGGCCTGGCAAGT
This sequence comes from Mellivora capensis, assembly GCA_004024625.1. Taxonomy (NCBI): domain Eukaryota; kingdom Metazoa; phylum Chordata; class Mammalia; order Carnivora; family Mustelidae; genus Mellivora; species Mellivora capensis. The sequence continues at coordinate 22,722 of PISX010021971.1, forward strand.
CTGAAATTTGTAGGACTGGCTGGCAGATTGGAAATTCTGGCAGGAGTTAAGGTTCAGTCTTGAGTCTAAAGGCAGTCTTGACTGATACGATAAGGAAAGTAATCTATTTTACTCTAAGTGTACTGATTTAAATGTTAATCACATCTAAAAAATACCATCACAACAACATCTAGAGTGGTATGACCTAGAAACTGGGCACCACAGCCTGGACAAAATGACACATAAAATTAAACATCATTGTTTACCCCTTGTCAAGTTGGCAGCCATAGACATCTCCTAAAACTATACCAAATTTCCAAATAAAGGCAACAATTTCATGATTCCTTTCAGCATGATATAACTGTCCTATGTACAATTTTAAAGTGGATTAACCTTTTCTCCAGTAGAGAATGCAAAGTCCTTGGGTGATGCTCCCTCTTTTCTTTCATATCCTATAACTCAGATACTATTATGTAAATGTAATGCCTCTTATATAATGAGAGATAAGAGAGTGAGGAAAGTAAAGTATATTATGTTTTCAGTTTCTACTAAGGTCCAGTAGTAAACAAAGAGCTATATCTCAAAGGGAGAGTACTTGTCCACAAAGGATAGCAGGATTTTGCTTAAAAATCCCAAGAGTCTGTGTTGTGGTCCACCTAGGGTACTTGCCAAAGGCTCCAAACAGCATCTTTATCTGCCTATGTCACTTCAAACACTATTGGACCTGCCACATCATATGGCTCAAGTAGCAGAGCAGCTTGCATAGCAGCTTGGACCTGGTGCAGAGCCTTCTTTTGCTCTGGGCCCTACTCAAAACTAGCAGCTTTTCAGTCCTTTGTTAAATGGGCTGGAGTACACACACAAATGAGGAACATATTGCCTCCAAAATCCAAAGAGGCCCAGGCAGGGTTATACCTTGTGTTTGGTTGTAGGTAAGGCCAGATGAGATAACTGATCTTTTTACCTTGGAAGGGATATCATGACATGCCTAACATCACTAGACCTCTAAAAATTTTACGGAGGTAGAATGCCCCTAAATTTTTATCAGATTTATTTCCCACCCCCTGACAAGCAAATGTCTTACCAATAAGTTGAGTAGTTGCTACTTCTTGGTCACTGGATCCATTAAGCATAATGCCATTAATATAATGGACCACTGTGATGTCTTGTGGAAGGAAAAGGCAATCAAGATCTCTGAGAACTAAAGTATGATGTAAGGCTAGAGAGTTGATATACCCCTAAGGTGATACAGTGAAGATATATTGCCAACCTTAACAGCTGAAAGCAAAGTGCTCTGGTGTTCTTTAACAGTTGGTATGGTGAAAAAAAATTTGTCAAAAAACATCAAAAAACATTGTCAGCTTCATACCAGGTACTATGGGAGGTGTTAATTTGCTTAAGCAATGAAACCATGTCCAGTAGAACTGCTTTAGAGTCATCCCCTGGTTCAGCTTAACATAATCCACTATCATTCTCTAAAATCTGTTTTCCAGGCCATATAGGCAAATTCAATGGTGATGTGCAAATCAATACCCCTGTATCTTTCAAGTCATGGATGGTAGTACTAATCTCTACAATCCTTCCAGGAATGCCACATTATTTTTGATTTACTATTTTTCTAGGTAAAGGCAGTTTTAGTGGCTTCTACTTGATCTTTTCAACCATAATAATTCTCACTCCTCAGGTCAGAGAACCAATGTAGGGATTCTGCCAGTTGTTATTCCAGTGGTCCATTCCAGAACCTATTTAACTCATCCCTCATCCCCACCTCCCCTCTGATAACTATCAGTTTGTTTTCTACAGTTAAGAATCTGTTTCTTGCTTTGCCTGTCTTTCTCTTTTTTCCCCATGCTGGTTTGTTTTATTTCTTAAATTCCACATATGAGTGAAATCATATGGTATTTGTCTTTCTCTGACTGACATATTTCACTTAGCATAATACTCTCTAGCTCCATCTATATCATTAGAAATGACAAGATTTCATTCCTTTTTATAGGTGAGTAATAGTTTGTTATATATATCTGTAACATATATACATGTATGTAAATATATATATAACATTAAAATTCAGTGCAAATCCATTAAGAATTTTGAAGGATTTCTTTAAGGAAGAAAGAAATGTCTAAATATTATGTCAAAGAAAAAAAAAACCAAGGGTGTCTGGCTGGCTTGGTTGGAGGAATATGTGACTCTTGGTCTTGGGCTTGTGAGTTTGAGCCTCATGTTGGGTGTGGAGATTACTTAAATAAATAAAACTTAAAAAAAAACCCAAGCCCACAAAATTTTGAATAAAAGAATGAAGCAGTATTACAAAGGCAGAGTAAACATTATTGTGATCAGAACAAGTATAAACAAATAGATAAGATAAAAAAGATCAGAAACGCATGATAAACTTGATACAAATTGAAACGCCTCCTTCTAGCCAAATATGAGTGTTAAAAAAAGCTCAAGATTATAATTTATTAATAAAGCAAAAATCTCTGAGTTTACAGGGACATAAATACATGAGGAAAAAGGAAAATTTTCTTGCTATCATAAATGTAAAAGGAATGATGGAATTAAAAAAATCATTTTTTGGCAACCATAAAAATTGATTTAAGCAAGGATCATAAATAAGTGCTAAAATTAGTGGGTGAATGTTTGAGGAGTAATAGAACACTTTTAGCCTAAAATTCCCTCCTCCCATTGGCTAGTATAAAGAATAAAATGGTAATTTCATGGTGAAGAATCTTAGAAAACACTACCTTAACAATATTTTAAATTAACATCACAAGTCATGGCATTGATGGCACACACCTTCACCCTTAGTGAGAACTCAGCAACACTTTACAGCATTGCTCCCAGAGAAGCATAACCCAAATCTAATCACAAAGAAACATCTGACAAAGCTAAACTGACCAGCATTCAGCAGACACATTCTGAACTCTTCAAATGTGCCCATGTTGTGGAATACAAAGAAGGGTTGAGGGATTGTTTAAAGGACTAGACACATGACTACAATGTGCAATGACTAATCTTAGTTTTTTTTTTTTTCTATAAAGGACATTAGAAGAAATGTGAAGAAGTTCTGTAGATTACATAATAATGCTATTTTGTTAATATCAACTTCTTGATTTTGATAATGTACTGAGATTATTTAAGAAAATTGCTTTTAGGATATATATACTGAAATACTTAAGGGGTCTCAGGTCTGCCACTTATTCTTCAATGTTTCAGGAAAACTTATAATCTCCTTTTGTTCATCCATTCATCTAAGGGAGTGTGGGTAAAGCAGATGTAGTAAAATGTTAACATTTGGGGGAGTCAAGGTGTAAGTCATACTTTGTATTCTTCCAACTTTTCTATAAATCATATTTTTTAAAAAAATGTTAAGAGAACTTAGGAGTGGGATCAAGGTATATACAAATTATCAGAGTTCATTGGCTATATAAGAAAGCCACAGAAAGACCATGGATGTTGCAGTCCTTAAGGAGTCAAACACTGTCTGGTATATCTGTTTCTCACTACATATAACTTTATTTTTTTCTATCGCATTTCAGAAGTCCAAGGGGGATACTCATTGGCACATCTTGGGTTAAATCCCTTCTCTGGAATTAATGAGGAAGCAGAAGGATGAGATATAATTATTGGCGCATGTGGGTTATCTGCTGCCCGGTTGCAGGATCCATTATTAGTGGACTGTGGGAAAGGAGTACATAGAAGACATTTGTAATACTACTACAACTGATAATTCATCGTAAGAAGTAAAGTTTTCCAAGTCACTGGAAATGGTATGAAATTATCTAATAGTTGAGGGACAACTAACTATTCACCTAAAGAAAATATAGGTTGGTACTCACCTCATGCCCCATCAAAAAAGTCACAACATACAGTGTAAAGGATAATTCAATATAATGTGTTTCATATCTTTTGCATGAGACTTGACACCATGCTAAGTTCCCAAAGGAAACTCCTTATGCTGGAACAGCAACTTATGAAGCAGAAATACTTACTTTACACACTGATCTTATGAATAACTTATATAATCATTGAGGAAACCCCTACATTCTTTAACCTCTCCCTGGACATAACTGAGTCACAATCACTATAAAGCAAGTATTCCCAGTGGGGATTATTATAACGTCAAGGAGTCAAAAATTGGTTCTTGGGGAAGGGGGAGTAGGGTGAGGATTTAAAAAATCTTACATTTCACGTATAAAGAACAAATATACAGTACATAAATAGATATACAACACATCTTTGACCTGACCATGTTACTGAGATAGAGCAATTAGAAAAAAGAAATCTAAAAGGGCTCCATGGGGGAACCCTTTCTAGACAGCCATTTAGTTGAATCTGTTCAAATATCTGCCATTTTTTCCACATAAATTGAAAAAATATTGGCCATGATGATGATGGCAGTGACAGTGACAAGAATTAACACATACATAACTGTAGCTATGTGCTATATGTTCTTCCCTTTATTTAGCTAGATTATCTTCTTATAATCTGATGAGATGATATCGCCATTTTGCCGCTAAGGAAACTAAGATACAATGCTTACATAACCTACTCAATGTCTCATAGGGATCTGGAATTTCAGTGTAGGTAGTGTGGCTCTAAGTACAGGTTCTCAACTAATGTGTCATATCAACAATAGAAACAAAATGACAAAGGCCACCAAATAATACTCCATCATAAGTAAGTACAAACCGAGAAACTGCAGGAGGGACAGAGAATTAGGATTTACACAATCCCACATTTATAAGCACTTCACTGAAGCATATCAGAAATACAGAAGAGAAGGATATATTTTTCTTATATCCTCAGTATATCTTACATATACTGAGTATATCTTATATACAGGATCCCTATTCATAGCTGCTCTAAAAATCAATAAGGATTATTTTTTAAATAATTGTGTGACTTTTTAATATTTTATATAAATATAGTTTATATTAAATGCATTGCTTTTTGCATATAGAAAACAGTGTCTTCTTTGTAGAAGAGGCAGTTCAGCAACAACAGCTCTTCCTTTTGTTGTTCCTATGTTGCCAGATGACAATAGGATGTGACATGGTTGAAATTTTCAAGTACTTTCTATTAGGGTAATTAGTTGTAAATGTATATATAGAAAGTCATAGTTTTTGTTATAATAATAATTCAATAAAAGTTCTAAATTTCTACAATGATTTTGGATCCAGTATACACACCAAACAAATACCTGAGTGGTATGCACACATACATCCTCACAGAGACAAACACTGAGGAGCCAGAGAATATTCGTGTATCAGTTTAATGCTGTACTAATTATACAACTTTTTTTTCTGGCCTTTTAAAATTTCCTATACTAGTGAATGTCTATGAATATTTTGTAGTATATTGGATGTTTTTATATTACACATGAAACAAGAATTCTGAAAGAACAAATTCAGATAAAGCCTTCTACTTATTTTTCACAAATTGAGAGTTTTCTCCTCAGTACAATTATTGAGCCATTAAAAAGTCTGAAGCTTTGTTTAAAAGCCTCACACATCCAAAACATGTAGATTTTAATGAACTGTGCTTGTTCTCTCTGACAAATAAATAAATAAATAAATAAATAGAAAAATAATTTCTTGATAGTCTTCTCTATTTCCTGCATGCCCAGAGTCCTGGGACAGAGTCCTGCATCCTTGCTTAGCAGGGAGCCTGCTTCTCCTTCTGCCTATAGCTCCCTCTGCCTGTGCTTGTTCTCTCTGACAAATAAATAAATAAATAAATAATTTCTTGATAGTCTTCTCTATTTCCTGCATGTTTTGATATACTATATGAGATCTCTCCTGTCTATGTATTTTAAGCCACAAATTGGCTTCTAGTCAACATATTTATTACATTATAACTTTCCTTAAATCACTGTGTAATTTATGTGGTGTTCAACAAACTTTCATCATTGTCAGAAAATTTGTAGATTATTACAACTTTCTTTGCAGTGTCAGTTTGTTGAGGATTGAGTTCACACAGAATATTTCCCACATTCATTGCCTTCAAGGGATCTTTCCTGGGAGAATTTTCTGATACCCAATGAGGATTGTATTCTGGCTGAAAAATCACCCATATACAGTTATATCTCAAGATTTTATATTCTATATAAATTATCTGTTATATAGTGATCTCTTGCAGAGGAATTTTCTATGTACACTAAGCTCATAAGCTTGCTTCTATATGTAAGTTCAGCCAGACCTCTGGCTGAAATCTTTCTCCCATTCATACACTCATAGAGCTTCTCTATGTGTGTTGTCTGGTACATTGTGAAGTCTGATTTCTGACTAAATTTTCTCATCATCATATGCTTAATCCCCTATGTGAGTCTCCTTAGAAATATGAAATTCGAATGAAATTTTGAAAATTTAAAATTTGAAATTTGAAAATTTGAATGAATGAAAAATTTCCCATATTCATTTCATTAATAATGTTTTTTAAATGAGTTTTTAGACATGTTGTCATGATGAAAGTCTCCCCACATTCATTACATTCATAGAATATCCCCCGTGTGGATTTTCTGATGATTTCTGAGGTTTGATTTCTGGTTAAAAGTTTTTCCACATTCATCGTATTTTTAAGGTTTCCTTTGTGTGTTTGTGTTCCATGATGTATTGAGGGTTGACTTACTTCCAGAAGTTTTCCCACATTTATCATATTTATAAGGTTTCTTCCCTGTGTGAATTCTCTGATAATCTGTGGAGCTTGAGGGGTGCCTGGGTGGCTCAGTGCGTTAAAGCCTCTGCCTTCAGCTCAGGTCATGATCTCAGGGTCCTGGGATTGAGCCCCACATCGGGCTCTCTGCTCAGTGGGGAGCCTGCTTCCTCCTCTCTCTGCCTGCCTCTCTGCCTACTTGTGATCTCTGTCAAATGAAAAAAAAAAAAAAGCTTTTGCCCCCCCCCCCCCCCAAAATCTGTGGAGCTTGATTTATGGCTGAAAATTTCCTGATGTTCATTACATTCATAGGGTTTCTCTCCTGTGGGAATTCTTGATGTATACTATCGGGCGCAACGTGTTATAGTTGGTAAATGAAAAGTGCTACAATTGTTTGTCTTGATTTTCTGAACTCTTCCAGAAGAGGTTATCAAGTTGGCAGTCTTCTAAAAATGAGAAAATTAGAAACACTGTATGAAATTTAACACTTTCATAATGTTATGAAACATTATGAAACAAATGTTATGAAACATATGAAATGTTTCATAATATATACATATCCCCCATTATGTATTATTTTATTAACTCTTTGGTTTCCAGTCTTGATTTCCAATAATAAAGTAATGCCAAGTGCATAATGCCTACAGTATCATTCTTTGGAAACAATTATTAAAAAAGGAAACCTAAGGTCACCTTGGTGTCTCAGTCGGTTAGGCATCTAACTCTTGATCTCAACTCAGGCTTTAATCTCAGGGTTGTGAGTTTGAGCCCCTTGTTGGGCTCTATGCTGGTTGTGAGGCCTACTTAAAAGTAAAAATACAGAATAAATGAAAAAGGAAAATGGAATACATGTATGTACTTGCATTTAGGGCTTCTCTGGATAACCAGGAATAATCTCTTTATCTCAAGTTTTTAAAACCTAATCACATCTGCAAAGCTCTTTTGCTATATAAGGTAACACTCATATTTTCCAGGGATTCGAATTTGGTTATCTCTTGGGGGATATTATTCAGCCAACCACACCCTACTGTGTATTTTATCTTGTTCTAGGCACTGAAATACAACTTTAAACAAGGCAGTCTAGATTAGAAAAAGCACTTAGGCAAGCATGACTAATCCAAAATTGGTTGGATTTTGGGAAGCATGATAAGCTCCACCAAACGAAGTATGTGGGAGAGAAGTGGTGCTTTAGAAAATTTTGAATTCTGGCAGATAATTAGAAATTCTGAAATATGATTTCAGGGGTAATAAGAGCTGCTTCAGAGAAAAAAATACAAAAGTAGAGTGTCTGAAATCAGGGATGTCATTTTAAATGGAGTGGTTATAGAAGGCCATATTGAGAAGGTAGGGTAGCAAGGTCTGAATTCTCTTTTATAATATCAAACCCTTTAAAGGTTGTACTGTAATAAATGTCATCTCCCATTCATTGATTTATCTCATTTTGCCTAAAAATAAACACGAAGCCTAACAAGTGTGCAAAAAACTCCTCTGTGCAGCTTACTGAGTAGCATAAAATGAACACCTGAGGGATCACCATCCAGGTCAGGAAATAGAAAATGATTAGATTTGGGAAGTATCATGTATTCTCCCTTGAACACAAGTTTTTTTATGCTTCCGGATCACTTCTCTCGTGAAGGTTATAAACCTCTCCCCAAAAATACAGCTTGGTTTTGTCAGTTGCTTTATATGTAGAGCTGAGGCAGATCTCACCTGTATTCCCTACAATACGGTCCCTCAGCAGGGATGTATTCCTTCCTAGAGATACTTGGGGGACAATATTTGGGTTGTTGGCAGTATTCAATTTCTAGTGGTTGGAGGACTAAGGTCTTTCTTCCCTTGTTCACTGTCAGTTAGTTTATAGAGGATATCTGCATTTTTTGGCTTGTGTTTCCCTCCCTCCATTTTTAAAGTCAGCAGTGGTGATCAAGTCCCAGTCAGGCTTCAAATCTCTACACTTCTCTTTTGACATCTGTCTGACCCTTCTACTTTCTTCCACTTTTACTGCCCATATTATTACTTTGGGCTCATCTGGATAATCCAGGACAGGCTCCCTATTTTAAGATCATTTGATTAGCAATCTTAATCCCTCCATAAAGTAATTGAAAATATTTAGATTTAAGACCCCTGTTTACCACAGGTATACATATCTTTATTTTTTTAAAAAGATTTTATTTATTTATTTGATAGACAGAGATCGCAAGTAGGCAGAGAGGCAGGCAGAGAGAGAGAAAGAAGCAGGCTCCCCGCTGAGCAGAGAGCCCGATGCGGGGCTCAATCCCAGGATCCTGGGATCATGACCTGAGCTGAAGGCAGAGGCTTTAACCCACTGAGCCACCAAGGTGCCCCCATATCTTTAAATCTGATACTCCACATCCTCATCCCCTCTTGATATTGTCAGACTCTTAAAAGTTTGTAGTGGTATTACAATGCAGTTTCATTTTGTATTTTTCCCATAACTGATGAGGTTAAATATCTTTCTCCATGTTTACTGGGCATACAGATTAACTCTTTGTAAAAGTGATGAGTTAAGCCTTTTATTTTCTTCCTTTTTTTTTTCTTTCATTTCTTTTCAGCGTAACAGAATCCATAGTTTTACAACACACCCAGTGCTCCATGCAATGCGTGCCCTCCCTAATACCCACCACCTGGCTCCCCCAACCTCCCACCCCCCGCCCCTTCAATACCTTCAGGTTGTTTTTCAGAGTCCATAGTCTCTCATGGTTCATCTCCCCCCCAATTTCCCTCAACTCCCTTCTCCTCTCCATCTCCCCATGTCCTCCGTGTTATTTGTTATGCTCCACAAATCAGTGAAACCATATGATAATTGACTCTCTCTGCTTGACTTATTTCACTCAGCATAATCTCTTCCAGTCCCGTCCATGTAGCTACCAAAGTTGCGTATTCATCCTTTCTGATGGAGGCATAATACTCCATAGTGTCTATGGACCACATCTTCCTTATCCATTCATCCGTGGAAGGGCATCTTGGTTCTTTCCACAGTTTGGCGACCGTGGCCATTGCTGCTATAAACATTGGGGTACAGAAGGCCCTTCTTTTCACCACATCTGTATCTTTGCGGTAAATACCCAGAAGCGCAATTGCAGGGTCATAGGGAAGCTCTATTTTTAACTTCTTGAGGAATCTCCACACTGTTCTCCAGAGTGGCTGCACCAACTTGCATTCCCACCAACAGTGTAAGAGGGTTCCCCTTTCTCCACATCCTCTCCAACACACGTTGTTTCCTGTCTTGCTAATTTTGGCCATTCTAACTGGTGT